>VXBP01004488.1:217814-297650 GCA_013400115.1 Rhinopomastus cyanomelas
GATGTTACAAAACAAACAAACAAAAAGTCTCCTTCGAAAAACAAATACTTCCACAGCATCTTTTCTTGAAGACTCTCTAAGTGTGCATCAAACACTAAGGAGCCTGAGAACTCTTCAAGTACAAGGGGTTCTTTTCCCCTCGAAGGAGCTAGCGGAAAAAAGCAGAGGTACTGAAATCAGAGACCATGTCAATGACAAACCTGCAAAAAAGCCTCAGATCTTGAGAATCACTGCCACTGAGAAATGAAGACAGAAGCAGCACCGTTCAAATCTAAAGGATTTCGAGCAGAATCCCAAAGCAATGACTGGCAGGGACAGCACTAGTGCTAGTGCAATACCTTCTCACTTCTCACTTTGTGAGGCATGAAATCCTACCTCAGTGTCATACTAGGACCTAATGAGTTTTTGTTGTAAGGCTCAGCGTTTGGAAATGAGAAAAAATATTAAGAGAACGAAAATCAAACTGCTGCATTCGGCCTGTTTGGGGGGAACAGCTGCCTGACAAAGCCTGCGTTGCAAGAGACAAAAGCACAACCTGAAAACAGCTTTCTTCATGCAGAAGCTCCCCAGATCTGGCCTGTCTGCTGAATACATCGGCGTGAACGTAGACACCCTACCCCATCGCCATGCCTGCTTTCACATTTCCAGCTGCTTTAAAATCAAAAGGCAGCTGTTACGCTACAGTTTTGATTCATCCTTTGGCTAAGTTCTTTTCTTGTTTTGAAGAATGTTTAAAGCTCCTGGTTGGATCAGTGTAGATCTTGTTTGCCTGGGGCATTTAATGCTGCTACATTACGGTTAAACTAATTTTAAAGTTATCTACATCTTTTTCTGTGTCATACAAGTCTCCTGCTACTGTTTGTATCTCAATTATGTGGTGCTTTTTGGCACTGAATTGCACAGCAACACACCAAGACGATAGCCGCCTACCAAATCTCATGAGATGGCCGGATTCACTGATGAACACAACCTGCCCTGTGATCCTGCTGGGGCTGGGGGATTGGACTAGATGATCTTCCGAGGTCCCTTCCAGTCCCTAACGATTCTATGATTCTAACATGTCTTCAAACCAAACCCTTACTCTACAGAACACAAGAATGAGGAACAGCATCAGAGGAAGCTTCTCCCAAGCTACTCATGAGTGAGCCTCAGCTCTTACTTCAAAGGAGCACTTCCTCCCTACAAACATTGATTTTATCCACAAAAGGTGAATTTCAATCCCAAAAAAGGACAGTGGACCACAGTCTCCCGTCGCAAGCACCTGAGAAGCCTCCACATAAGCCCCGTGGAGCACAAAAGTATGATACAAACTGCAGCATCCCTGTTGAAAGAGGCTTCTTTCATGGTAAAAGACTGTCTCCTTATGCCTCTTTTTCTGCCATCTGTAACTAGACAGCTGGTCCACCTAAGTGAGATTTGGGACCCTGAGCATCCTATCAACAACATTGCTATCTCCACTTGAAGGGAAACGCTAGCAGAAGTGATCCTTGCTGTTTCTTCAGCCTCTCTCCTCTCCTTCAGTTCTTCTGGCAATCAGTGTAGCCAAACACTGCAGCCCTTCCACACAGGCAGAGGACAACTTCACATGTCTGAGTGCAGTATGTTGTGAAGATCCTGCTGCAACCTCAGCACACCTCACTCAGCTTACTAGAAAGCTGAGGAATATGAGAAGACAAAGGTAAAGTCCTTTGTCTAAAACAGCCAAACGCCACATTCACCTGTGCTGCAGGGCTGGTCACTGCAGCAAAGAGAGGTTCCCAAGCCGCGGATATCCCACGCAGCCAGGATCTGCAGCAGCAGAGCCAGCAGGCTGGAAGGCCTAGAAAGCGTGTCTTCCAGGCCCTAGCAAACCTAAGATGTGCTTCTAAAGGAAAAAATGTTAATGTGCTCTTGCAGCCAAGAGGGCCAACAGCATCCTGAGGTGGATGAGAAAGGGCGTGGTTAGTGGATCAAGAGAGGTTCTTCTCCCCCTCTACTGGTGAGACCACACCTGGAGTATTGTGTCCAGTTCTGGGCTCCTCAGTTCAAGAGGGATGTGGAGCTGCTGGAGAGAGTTCAGTGTAGAGCAACAAGGATGATGAGGGAGGTGGAGCACCTCCCTTATGAGGAGAGGCTGAGGGAGCTGGGTCTCTTTAGCTTGGAAAGGGGGAGACTGAGGGGTGACCTCATTAATGACTATAAATACTTGAGGGGTGGGTGTCAGGAGGATAGATCCAGGCTCTTCTCGATGTCATCTACTGATAGGATGAGGGGCAATGGTTGTAAGCTGGAACATAGGAGGTTCCACATCAACCTGAGAAGGAACTTCTTCACGGTGAGGGTGACAGAACACTAGAACAGGCTGCCCAGGGGGGTTGTGGAGTCTCCTTCACTGGAGATGTTTAAGACCCGCCTGGATGTGTTCCTGTGTGACTTGGTCTAGGTGATCCTGGTGTTGCAGGGGGATTGGACTAGATGATCTTTCGAGGTCCCTTCCAATCCCTAATGATTCTGTGATTCTATGATTCTATGATACTGACCATGTGGCATTGAGCTGGTACAGTCTCATGAGTTTGCCAACTGCTGTGGTCACCAAGTAATCAGTTTCCCATTTTTCAGGTATTTAAAAGATTTCCTGTTCTTCACACTGTCCCCTCATTTGTTCTTCCACCACACCATGAAATGCATTTCTCTCTTCAGCTGGAACAATGCCATCAGACTCTCCAGTCGCCACAGCCAAGGTGGTACTCAGAGAGGGCACTCAGCCTAACAACATCAGCTACCATCCAAAACAGTGACCATGCTGTTGGCTGATCAGCTTAGGAAGTGTCTGCCTCCAGCCCATCTGCTTGTTCTCACCTCCCCAGCCAAGTCTAGTACCAGATCAGCTGTTTGGGTGGCAGCCCTATGCGCAGAGAAGGAGAACAAAGACAGAACGGGCAATTTTAAGTCTTCTCTGAAGTGTGTTGAGCTTCCAAGGCAGTTGATAAAATTAACAACCTTAACAGAAACTGCCCACTGCAAAGAGCAACCAAGCCACAGCTGTGATGGGGGGGACTGGAAGGGGGGGGTTGTTGGAGAGCGCACATGAATCCTTGAGTGAGTCACTTGTTCCCTGCATCCCTGCTGGCCTAGATAAACACTGCTGCCAGTCGACGATGGGTGCTGCAAACTAACTCTTAAGCCCACAGCATCCCTGCTGCTCATCTCCTGGGAGGTACAGAGCCTCAACTGCACAGTGCAATCTATGCAAGCGTGCCAGCAAGACAGGTAGTCTCAATGGCCACTGATACAGCTCTGATACCCTTCTTGTCCTTGCTCCTGCTTTCATAAGTACCCCCTCAGGGACTGGCACCTCAACATAAATATTGAAGAAAAGATTTTAAAGAGCTAAAGCAAATTGATGACAAAATAACAATAGCAATGTGTAGGAAGTTGCTAATCACCCCTGCCCTGGCAGGGCAGTTCATTTACAGCGCTGGCTGCTCGCTTGGACCATCCAAGAGACAAGTTCTGATGGATCACATCAGGTCTGCATGACCTCAATGCTGAAGTTTAGGAAGAAGGCAGCAGTAAACCTGCTCACCACCCAAAGCACAAAACACATGTGAGTGAAGAGCAAATCCAGTGAAACCTAAATAACACATGTAAGTAACATCTCCTCTACAGATGCATCAAGGACAGAGAACCTTCTAAGCTTGACTGATTCTATGACTTGGTCTAGGTGATCCTTCTATGGCAGGGGGACTGGACTGGATGATCTTTTGAGGTCCCTTCCGATCCCTAACGATTCTATGATTCTAACTGGTTTCAAACAGCCACTCTGGCTGGTTAGATCTCTATAACACAAAAGAAAGCCTCAAGTGCTGCAACACTGAGGCACCACAGCTGCAAATCTTGTAGTAAAGTCATTCAATGTTTTAAGAATGGAAGGTTTTCAGTAAATCCCATAGGGCCTAATGCCATCCTCACGGGAGAGTTTTAACTATCCTCAACCAGTACGCAACAGATTTCTTACCCCAGTTTCATAAGCACACAAACATGTCACAAGATGCTGGGAAGCAAAGGGAAAAGAACCTGAAGAAGCAGAGTGTCTCCATGTTCTGTGTTTGCCACGATGGCATACGTGCTGGACACTGAGGATTTCAGCAACAGGAGCTAGCCAGCTATTATTCACATCCAGAAGAAAGGATCAGGCCTGGTTTTAGGCTAATGACGTTAAATTTTGCAATCCACAAATTCTGTGTTCCACACCACACAGTTCTGAAAACTTTCCCTGTGATTTGTGGTTGTAAAAATGACAAAACACACAGGACTCCGGGTAGAACACTGTCATGTTCTCATCGTTATAACAGTTTGGAGGAGAAGCCAGTGTTATCATAAAAAAGGTCAGGGAATGCAAACAAATACAGCAATAGCTTCTCCTTTGCCTAACCCGCCTACTCTGGCTTGAAGATGTGTCCTACAGTGGTTTTCCTTCTCCCTACCACAAAAACCAACATCATCTAAGATGCACTTGCAAAGCTTGCCTAGAACCTTAAAGACATCTGGGCAAGAACAGCTCCAGGTTGCAGTACAGGCTGGGGACTGACCTGTTGGATAGTAGTTTAGGAGAAAGGGACCTGGGCAGTCCTGGTGGACAGCAGGATGACTATGAGCCAGCAGTATGCTCTTGTGGCCAAGAGGGCCAACAGCATCCTGAGGTGGATCAGAAGGGTTAGCAGATCAAGAGAGGTTCTTCTCCCCCTCTACTCTGCCCTGGTGAGACCACACCTGGACTATTGTGTCCAGTTCTGGGCTCCTCTGTTCAAGAGGGATGTGGAGCTGCTGGAGAGAGTCCAACGTAGGGCAACAAGGATGATGAGGGAGGTGGAGCACCTCCCTTATGAGGAAAGGCTGAGGGAGCTGGGTCTCTTTAGCTTGGAGAAGAGGAGACTGAGGGGTGACCTCATTAATGTCTATAAATATGTGAAGGGTGGGTGTCAGGAGGATGGAGCCAGGCTCTTCTCAATGTCATCTAGTGATAGGACGAGGGGCAGTGGTTGTAAGCTGGAACACAGGAGGTTCCACATCAGTATGAGAAGGAACTTCTTCCCAGTGAGGGTGACAGAGCACTGGAAGGGGCTGCCCAGGGTGGTTGTGGAGTCTCCTTCACTGGAGATGTTTAAGACCCGCCTGGATGTGTTCCTGTGTGACTTGGTCAAGGTGATCCTGCTGTGTCAGGGGGATTGGACTAGAAGATCTTTCGAGGTCCCTTCCAATCCCTAAAGATTCTATGACATGAGATGGAAGGCTTACAGACTTGTCACACATGATTACAAGCAAGGACTATGCATAGAAGAGAGAGCAGCACAAGGCAGAAGGTAAAGGGCTGCAGAGAGCACCTCTCAGCCCAGAGTACGGTAACAGCCATTCCTACCAAGTAAATGTACATGCAACAGCTTCATAAAGGTGACACAACTAAACAACAATGCTACGGCAACAGCCTAAACCAGTTGTGCAGTCTTACTACAGTCTTACTACAGGCAGGATTGTTTGAATGCTTTGATACCAGGTTTCTCTAAGGAAGCTGCAGTCAAAAGGAAAAGATCTGAGCGCATTTCCTGCAAGACAAACACACAGAGAGGAAAGACACAATCACTTCTGCAGCCTTCAAACACACAGAGCTCACACTAAGCAACAGAGCAAGAGCATGAATGAAAAAGTAGTCAAGACATTAAACACTGTCCTGCAGCAGGACAGTCAAAGCAATTTAACTATACTAGTCACAAGGGTACTCAGTCCAGTCTCCAGGCTGGGCACTCCAGACCACTGATTGTCCTGAAGCACCCGATGCTGCTACCTCTTCCAAGCAAGTCATCTCGCTAGCAATGCCCACGTGCCAAAACCAGGCCAGCCCAAGACATGATGTATTCACAAGGCCTCTAAAAATCTCCTGAAAATGCAACAATACCCCACCTTAAAGAGGTCCCTTCCCCTTCAGCTCTGGCAAAGGCATTCTAAAACACAGCAAATCCCTACTGTAAAAGAAACTGGTCCAGGGGCCAAATAACCAACGAGGGCCAGTGGAAAGCAGCTTTCCATTCTACTGTGCTCCAAAATGTGAGGTAGAAACACATCAAAGAGACAAATCAACCAGCGCACTTGGTGACCTGAGAAGCCTCCTTTGTTTTCTTCTGTTGGTTGTCTTGGTCCATCCAGTACCACTCCAGTGTAATCTCTGCTTAGCTTCCCCCAGCATCTGGCTCCTGAGCACAGAACACGTGTCACGTGCCCCCCTGTTTACACATCTGTTTTATATTGAGTGGTTCAGGTGCTGCTTGGACAATGGACCATTCTTTGTCATATTTCAAAGTGGCATTTCTTTAGCTAAACTCTGGGACCTGGAGCAAGAGATTCCTCATCGAGGTGTCAGGTTGCCCAAGAACTCAAGAGTTAAAAAGTCTCTGGAAGAAGGTAGTCGCTAGGATTCTTTAGCCTGTGTGGAACAGAGCTGGGGTCTATATTCTTTGGAGAATGAAACACTTTCAGGAGAGACAGTAATTCTACTAGTAATTCTTCTAGGTTTTAAACAGCAAAAGTGGGGTGTTTTTAGTGGCTAGAGTTCAAGGTCCAATTCCAGCACAGACTTCTCACGTCCAAGTTTCCCTCTTAGGCTCCTCCCATCTCACCAGACTTATTTCAATTTTTAACTAATAGATTTTTGCTTTTGAATTAAGAATTATATTTTTTTCATTTTGGAACAAACAACAAACTGAAAAGACCTGTGGAAGACCTGCTTTTTACAGTGAAGTCAGCAAGTAGCTCCATTTGGATCTTCATTCAGAAAGTACTCAAAAGACACTGCCGATGACCTGTGGAAGTCAAACACATGGCACTTGGCTATTTCTACTTCTGCAAGCACCCAGGAGACCTGTGAATGCAAGCACAGACAAAAGCAAGCACCAACCTGCTACAGGAGTGGCAACTAAGGCCAGCTATAAGCTGGATATAAAGAGGGGGTGGGGAAAGGCTGCAGTGAAGACTTGGTGTCATACCAGGACAGGCAGGGTGAGCGATGGAAGAGACCCGGTCATGATCTGGCTGGGGGGAAGGGCAGGATGGGAGCTGCAAAGCAAAAGAGAAAATGAGGCACCCTCCTGCCAGACCAAAAAGTAAAAAACTAATTTCTTTAACACTGTCTTTTGTAACATTGCAGTGATGTGTAAACTACTGCCCCAGTAGCTATGCAAATGTCAGACGAATGCAACAGAGCTGGTCTGCAGAAAGCAAAGGGGAAGATGCACAATGGTATCCTTCAAAGAGGACATGGGGTTCTCACTCAGTACTGCTTCTCCTTTGTTCCCTCCTGAAATCACAGAATCATTAGGGATTGGAAGGGACCGCGAAAGATCATCCAGTCCAATCCCCCCGCCACAGCAGGATCACCTAGACCAAGTCGCACAGGAACAAGGCAGAGCTGGAAGGACAGTACTTCATGCCAGTAAGACACCCTTTCCTCTCCCTCATTCTGTGATTCTATGAATATATTTGAAGTGCAAAACAAACTGACTAAAGTTCCAAGCAGCTTTATATATTTATTTTCATAAAAGGTCAATGTGACAGGCTCAGACAGGCCTTGATTGAATCGGCTTGCCAAATCCAAGACTGCGCTCAAGAACATTCTCGTTCGAGCCCTTTACGGATCCGTCTCCAATGATGAATAACCTGTGGGAGCATGGAAGCAATTCACAGACCAGACCTCAGGGAACTTCTGCACTGCAATTTTCTATTTGGTACGCAATTTCCACCTAAAACTAAGCATTCTACTGAATTGGAAGTCCCACTTTCCAATAATGTACTTACCAAACATGTGAAAATATCTCTGTATGGTTCTGTAATATTGCTTCTGGTTCTTTTGGGCAGCTCATTAGCACACTGTGTGTATCCACGAAGGCCAGACAGCATGGCACTAGAACAACAAGCTTTCTCCAAGAGCTTTTAGCAAGCCCACAAGCTTCCTAACCTACAGGGTGGAAGTTGTCTGTTGGCACAGTGCCAAGAGAAAAATGGCATGCCCATTCGCAAGGGCCAGAGCCAGCATCTGAGCAGTCCAAATGCACGAGACTAACGGCACGCTATCGAAGAGCGCATCGAAAAAGTGACAGCGCGGTTTGATTCCTTTGCGTTGGGCGCGACGCAGTTTTCAGTGTGAGCAGCAACGATCAGCACACGAAACGGACGATCGCTTTAGGAGTTGCCATGACCTTAACAAAAATATTTGCGGACGGTGCTTTGCGTGTTCAGATTTCACATAAGGAAAACGGGAGATAATCTGCCTCTGGTAAAAGTGCTGCAGCCCCTGCCACACCACTGGCAGCAGTGAAAGAAAACAAGAGGAAAGAGATTCCATCAGTGGTCTGGTCCAGAGCAACTGCTTTTATTTTAGTGACAGGAGGGGTGGGGGGAAGAAGGAGCCTAAAGCCTTCATTAGTCACTGATAGGATAAGTTGTATTTACAAAGAGTGCATTAGTCATCCACTGGTTTTGTTCCAAAGGGAGCAGAGGAGGGCTCTGTCTTCTAGGCTTCCAACAGCCTCCTCGCTCAAAAGTACAGCCGCTGCACACTTCAGAAGGTGCTCCTGACACCATGAGGTCCCTGCATTTAGGCACTGCCTTCTGCTCTCTGACACACACTGACTGGGAAGATGCAGGTGGAAAACAGATCCGTCCCATTACTACTGGCCTACGCTGCGTCTCTGGGCTCAGTCTGTTAAACACACATCAAAAACAGCACGGCCAGCTCTGGGAAGAGGAAGACACAGGAAAATACTGAGGCTGCAGCTTCTCTAGTACCTGTCACTATTCACATGAAAGCTCATCCACAAAGGCAGGGAAGAGTGCAAGGTAAGCAATTCAGAGGCATTGCAAAGCTGGCCACTCCTCCTCT
This sequence comes from Rhinopomastus cyanomelas, assembly GCA_013400115.1. Taxonomy (NCBI): domain Eukaryota; kingdom Metazoa; phylum Chordata; class Aves; order Bucerotiformes; family Rhinopomastidae; genus Rhinopomastus; species Rhinopomastus cyanomelas. The sequence continues at coordinate 226,723 of VXBP01004488.1, forward strand.
CCTCGCTGAAGTCACAGCATGCTGCAGAAAGCCTAAAATACAGAGACCCCATGCCAGATAGGGCAGTTTGATGTGTCTGGACTACTATGTAGTCCTGCACAGCTTCTGTGTGTGCCCGCGGCTGCCTGAGCGTGCCTTATCCTCAGCAGTCAGACAGGAATTGTCTCTTCCAGCACACCTCCTCTCTGTATGCTGGCTAACGACCATCAGGAAAGGCTGCATTGAGCAGGACCTGCACCCCTCAGTATGGAGGGAACATGAGGAAATGCAGTGGCTGTGCTGCTGCTGGCACGTGCAGAGACGTTCACAGGCCGCGGAGCTGGATGGTCAGGAATGCTGGGGAATGCAAGTCTTGTCGCAGAATAAATATGCTGTCTCTTCCAATGCTGAGCTGCTATCAGCTCTTCAGGATCTTCTGAGATGTGGGCCATCTGCCTCAAGTTGGTCTCAGAAATTCTGGGAAGTTCTCGAATCCCTGAGAAGATGGCTGCCATCTTACTTAATGTTTTATGGCTGCTGTCCTATAAATCTATTCATTTCTGTTAAAAAAACAAAGTTCAAACCCGCACCCACACTCACATCTGCCCGGCTAGCAGTGATTTTCCTGCCTCCTCCCCTTGCCTAGCCACTCATTCATCTTCACACAAAACAGCAGATGGGATTATGCAGATGTTGTGTTGCTATCCTGACCTTCTTAACCCATGCCCACGTGCCATCAGCGATGTTGTGCATTCACTGGCCCGCCACTCACACGGCAGAGGCTAACTCCCTTCTGGCTGCAGCCTCATTCAGAAGCCAGGTAGTAATTCTTCTATCCTGCAATGCAACTTCACAAAAACAGAATTACCACACTGTTTGCATGAGTGGGAAGCAAGTCCAGAGCACAACACATTAACTGTAAACCAGAAGTGAAAAGGAGATGGCTAACACATGTAGCACTGAGTGCTGCATCTGACTGAGAGGCAGCAGCAACAGTGGAAAACTGAATGCTCAGAGAGGAGGTCCACAGCAGAAGGAACAGCAGAGTATCTGCAGATTTGTGCCTGGGGAAGAAAACTGGAGAAAGGGAACTGTACCACGAGGAACAGGATTTCACTGTACCATCCAGCAGAAGTAACCGCAGGAAGATGGCTAGGCCATCAGCTCGCATATAAGCTATTTTCTACTCTTGGGTGTAAGTCTCAGTCTAATCCAGAACAAGAGGCTGCACAAGCCCTAGAGAACAGGTCATCAAGTCTGCACAGTCACCTCCTGACTACATATGAACACAGAAAATTGCATGTCATCCAGAAAGGAAAAACTACCCTCACTGCCCAACATCCAGCTTTAAAAAGCCCAAGAAAAGATAACTCAGAGCAGGTTAGAATAAGTCTATGGTGAAGTACAGAGCAAGGGAACAAACACCCTTCTGATTCAGAACTACAACTTGATAGATTTACAAGTGGGGAGGTTCCACCTGAACAGGAAGAAAAACTCAAACTTGATTAGCAAACTGAAGAAAGCATATAACAGACACAGGTCATGGGGACAGAGAAAAGTCTGTGACAGTGACCAGAGGATAACTTCTGCACAGCCGTCACTGCAGTGATCATAGCTGGTGAGCCTGGTGGCAAGACCTAACTACCAGCAAAATGCAGCTATTCACCTGAAACATATAACGGGCCAGCAGGTATCTTTATTTTGATTTCAAGAATCAGACCAAAGGTGGTTTGGGGCTCTGCTCTGCTGTCTTCATCGTTCTCCTCTGTCTTCTGCAGCTATCTACCCTAGGTTGTTGCAGGGCTAATGTATCCACAGGGCAGAGTAGGGTCATCTTCCCAAGAATCATTTTCTCTGGAGCTTTGGGAAAAAAAAATTAAATTAAGGCCTATTCTAACCAATATCCCCCAGACCAACCACAACTCAGCTGCCAGGACTTCCACAACAACATAGCTGACAGCTCTCAAAGTTTTCCAAGGTTTGCGTAACTGCGGTTAGGAATACATCTGCTGCAGCTGGATTTCGATATTTTTTGTCAAGAAAGGTGTGTGGAAGCAGCAGCAAGGCATGCTGCAGCACACAAGCTGGGCTTTTTGGTCACTTTCCTAGTTTTCAGATCCCCTTTTTTACATTTCAGAAGCCATGGAAGGCACAGGAATTGCCCATGCACACTGGTCACATCTTCAGGACAGTAAAAACGCCAGCAATCCTAATACACCAGCAGTCAGCACAGACACAGGCATCCAAACCTTAGGCTGAATGGACAAATGAGTGGATCTCACCAGAGTATTCTATCCACCTGCCTCCTTGACTAAGACAGGGGACAGAAATCTCCTTTCCCTAGAATCTGATGATGATGCATCCAGCACTGTAGACAAGCTGTTGCCTGCAAGGACTCAAGCAGTCACACAAGTTTTTCCTCCATGTCGTTAGGAGCTGGAAAGGTTCCAGGAGGTTGGGCTTTAAGTGAACAGGACCCTGTGCAAGGGAATACCATAAGCAGCTGTTCTTTGGGAAGCCAAGACCTTCTCTTTAAAAGTGCAGCAACTGAGTAAGAGCCGGAGTAAAATCGAAGCGATAAGCAAACAGCACAACAATTTCCTCTGGAGCTGGCACTCACAAGCAGGAGACAAGACACCCAGCTTCTGACATTGTTCCTGCTGGGCACCTTCTGTCCTTGCAAAAGAGCCTCACAGCTTTATGGAGAGGTCTACTCTGCAGCCAAAGGTTTGATCGCAGCATGAGCAGACATATCCACGTTAGCACTATACTCGCTAGCAGTAGCAGTAATAGCAGGATTCATGGACGTCTCTACACTACTGAGAACATGGTTAGTGAAGCACTTCGTTCATGCTACAGTCACACCTTCTGCTACGCAGCCAGCAGAGCTACCTAGCTTCATAAACTTCATGCTCACTCCTTGTATATAGACTAAGGTAAGTGGGATAAGAGAAACGGAGAAAAGAGGGAGGAAAAAAACCCACAAAACAGGCACATGGCGAGAGATTTCTAATTATACTTTGTCCAGTTCTGCCCTGGACGATACTGAACACATCCACAAACAAGTTCTGCGCCAGTAATAATAACAGAAGAACATATCAAAACAGAGAGAGACTCATGAGTGATAGCATCGAGAACTCCGAGAACGTATCGTTGAAGTGATTGCACTTCATATCTCACAGCTCCACTGACTACAGCCAATTCCATCCTCATGGCAATGAGCAAGAGTCAGTCTACAGCTCAATGGTTGCTGAGATCTACAAAAGCACACACAATTCCATTACAGCACAGGTATCCACAGGTGTCTTTTCTTCATTTCTCTTCCACCAGCAAAACCCTCAGACACGTAATTTGAAAAATAATCTGTCCTGTTAGCAACAGTGAACAGCAAAGAACAGCTGAACGCACTCCTTTCTGCCCTTAAAATTCACACGGTGTGAATCTGCGCAGAAGACTCCCTGAGGCTGCAGACGCGTACGCTAACGGAAAGCGAGCCGAGAGAGAGAATGTGAGGGCTACACAATTTGCGGGACCAGAGGGCGTGAGAAGGAAGGGGCAGAAGAAAAGATGTGCTCAGTCAGCACCACCACTACTGGGCAGCAAGCATTCACCCCTGCCCTTGCTGTATCAAGAAAGCAAGTGGAAACAGAAGCCTAAAACTGAACACACAAAGCGTGTTAAAGCATAAACAAGTAAAATCAGTGACCTTGCCTGAGAACTCAACAGAAAACTTTAAAAGCTCACTGAAGGGGACAGACTTGCTCAGCTGCCACAGAAAGCCTAACAAAAGCATCCTTTACGTTTCAGGATTCTTCCTGAGGAAAAGGTGGCGTGGTGAAGGACCAAAGGAAAGAGTGGAGGTTGCCTGAAATGCCCTGATGGCAAAGGTGATGGGTGGAAATTAACGGATTCATCGCATACAGAGCACACTGCCCCACCTGCATGTGCAAACCCACGTGTTCAGAGGACACTCCTCCCAAGCTGCCATTCTCAGTAGTGAAAAGCTCTGAATGACATGGAGAGGGCATCATTCTGCCTGATGGTTCAGGAAAAGCTACATCTTGAGATACGCAAATCACAGAGGCAGCAAGCAGCTGAGAGGGAAGGCCTAGGGAGATTAATGTGTTTATCTCCTCACTTAAGTCTCTTACCAGCCAATGGTTTCAGCCCGAAGGCAGTAACAGGACTAAAAATAAGAACTCGGGCATTACCAGTGACTCACCGTGTGGGTAATGACACTGTGAGGGATCACAGAGAAACCTGCTCTCACCCCTGCAGCCTAGTTCTCAAATCCTAGGAAATGACTTCTCACAGACAGAAGAGAGACGCAACACCGAGATCTCTTCATCCGAGCAGTCTTTACACAGCGTGACGTTCTCTTCAGCTGTGCAGTAGCTTCAAATAGATAATCGGAGCAGTCTCAGACCCAAATTTTGAGTCCAGCTTGCACTCCTCAGAGTGCAAACAAGGCTTATATGAGAGAGGGCAAGTAATACCATCAGAACATTAAAATTACTTGCTAAAATCAGTGCCAGCCACTGATGGTCTCTGTTTCTGTCTGGATCATGTTTACCCGTAAACACATTTCCTGGGCATAGAAATCCTTGCATATTGGATTAGGAAAGCTCCTACAGTAAGGACAAGTGCACACCAGCAAAGCCAGCACTACTGCAAGACACCATTTAGACTTAAGAACTCCCTGCCTCCTCCAAAAGCCCGTCTTCCCTTCAGGTGGTATTCCAGTAATTTAGCTTCACCAAGATGCAATGGCATCTCTGATTTCTTAGCTGAGCTATTGAAACCAAGGATTCCAGCAGTACAGCTCGAGGTCTCACCATGGCACTGATTCCCTCATCTTTTTCCACAGAAGGCCACAGGTAAGGTAAAGCCAGATGTTTCTACTATCTCCAGGAAGAAAGAGATTGCTTTTCTGCCACTGCCTGTGAAGATTTGTTCAATGGCAGGTACAGGGGGTTCCTGTGTTGTAACACTGGCGGTCACTATGGTTCCATCCTTTCCCTGCTTATTTCCTAGTGGCTCTGCATCCTCTTTGCCTCTGATACTAGTGCAAGAATTTGTGCAGCAATGCACTGACCTGGATGGCTGAACTGATCCATCATTGACTTTGTCCACCATGTAACTATATAAAGAATCTGTGCTGGTGCAAGAGAAGAACAAACACTCACAAGAAAGGCTGCCTCTTTCAGCAGCAGCACACGGCTAACACTGGCTGCCACTGCTCACATTGCTACAGAATCCCAGAATCTCTCTCACTTCAGCTGGAACAGGTTTTTAAGATCATGTCCAATCATTAACTCAGCACTCACAGGTTACCACTAAACTATGTCTCTAAGCACTGTACCTACGTGTCCTTTAAATACCTCCAGGGATAGTGACTCCACCACTGCCCTGGCCAGCTCGTTCCAATGTCCAAGGACTCTTTCACTAAAGAAATTCTTTCTAGTATCCAGGGTATAATTCCACTATCCTGTGCTGTGACACTCCGAGAATTATCATTCACAGGCAGTTTATGTCAGACTGTATGATGTTCTACTGTTATGACCAAAATACTCTACCTCTAATTTCCAATCCATTGTAAGAGACAAGAGCTCATCAGAACTCCTCCGATATTCTCCCATTGTAACTCCTTTCTCTCATGGAATAAGAGGTCATAATTTTTCTAAGTATAAAAGGCAGATCAGCGCTTGCCATCCCCATAACACACATTGAAGAAAAATACCCAGTTTCACAGATTAAAAACAGTGAGAATAGAGCAATTTATTTGAAAATCGGAAGGCGTCAGCATTACAGCCAGGACTTGCAGAGTCCTAGATAATGTGCTTAAAAGAAACACGAAAAACCCACCACGTAATAGCAGGATACTTCATGAAATCTGGCTTATGGCAAGACAAATATGACATTGCTGTTGAAACAGCAGTGCGTTAGAGATGGGCTGTTCAGGAGCTATTAAAACTCACTGTTTCTTCCCAAGCAGCAATGATGCAGTTGGCTACTTACAGTCAGAAACAAGGACGTCAGCAATGAGAACAAGTGTCCAGTACCTGTCAGGTTGTCTACTGCTCTTTAACAGGGACAGCCAACAACAAAGAGTACTGACTTCCCATCCATCCAATATACCAGAGAATGTACAAGGGACAGCATCTCCTCTTGTGCCTACAAGCACACAGAGCAAACCTCTCTCTGTCTCTAGCTGATCAGGAAATAGGCAGGCCAGAGCACCACAGAATTTACATGATCTGAGGTTAAAACTCAAGATTATTAAAGCTCCCAGTTTGCCCTACAAGACCACACATCAGGGATTACTCAGGTATTAGAACAATAAGACACCTGACTTGGTGACTGAAAGAAATGGAGGCTTCAAGTTATTTTCACCTTAGACTGCAATATGTCTAGAAAACAACCACCGGCTGCTTAGGAGAAGCTTTTACTTGTTACAGCCTTTAGACAGCTCTGCACTCTTAGGAGAGGAAAAAAAAAAATCACAAAGATGGTACCAGAGGAACAACGAAAGTGAAGGCAGGTCTGGCAAAAGCAGTTACGTTGCCCTGGCAGGTAAGGAGTTTCAGAAGAGCGAGCCAGGCTACACCACCGAGAGCTGGGGCTGGCAGGAAGCCCTGTGCAGCCTCACGCTCATGGCAGCTGCACTACTGTGGGCTGAGATAAACCCGTCCTGGCCTCTCCCATCAGCAGCACAGGGAAGACAAGATAAACATTCAGTCCAGAGGCAGAATACACCCAGTTTATCAGGAAAAGTGGGGATTTTGAAGAGTTTGTTTCATTTACCAAACAAGCAGGTTCCACATGCAGAAGGACCTGGGACAGATTGTTCTTGGAAATCGGAAGAGAAAGAGGGCAGTGCTGTCTCCAAAAACCAAATGTCTGTAGTTCTAAGGTGCTTTTCTAGTCTTCTCTGCCTCCTGTCAAGTTTAAACACATTTTGCCCTGTTCAAGGCAGCTACTCTGACATGAGATTATCTCCAAGGACTCGTTGCCTTCATGGTATCGAGATGCATCCGTGAGTCTTAACCACCAGGCAAAATCAGTTTGTAGCTTGGATTTCCAAGTGCTTTAAACAGCAATTAATTCAACCTAGTGGTGCCAGCAGTAATAGGCAATGACACTGTTTTACAGAAAAACAATCTAAAACTCAAAATAGTTTGCATCTTACACAGTTGAGGGCCAGTATGACTCTCTGCTTTTCCACAGATGCTACCTGTCCAGCAACTGGACTCGATGAGGCCTTACCTACTCCTGAAAGAATGGAGACAGACAAAAGGGAGAGGGAAAAATAAAAGAAAATGGCATTGGAGTTTCAGTCTGAATTTTAATACCAAAAATGAACGAACACCTGAATGCAATAACTTGCTTATCATCACATAAGCAGTGGATGGGAGAAGATCAGACAACAGATAGCTTGCCGTATTTTACCTTCTTCTTACGGAAAAAGGCAATATTGGCTCAGAGATACCCATATGCTATTGGCACTCCTAATGAAGGCCACTTTTTTGTCCCATAAACGGCACCTCCTTTTCAACACTAGCTACTTTGAAGCCAAGCTGTGGTATTCAAACTTGAAATACATCTTGAAGCAGTACCCAGCCATTTAGACTGACCCACTCTTGTCAAAAGACATTCAAGACACTTTGAAAGAGATTGTAGGTTACGACAATCTCGTCTTCCCAGTGCTCTTGTGTACACTTCTCAAAAGCCACAGGAAGAGAGAAAGAGATGAAGTGGCAGCTACTGCAAAATGCATTACCTTTCAGCAAAGGATTCACAGATGTAAACACTTTCCTTCTCCACCAGAAAAAAATTAACCTAGTAGTGGAAGTAATAAAACTCTGGGCTGCAGCACTGAATAACCAGACAATGAATGGACAGAGGAAATTTTTAAGAATTTAGGTACAGTAGGTATAACACGGTTTTTTTAAAAAAAAAAAGGTACCACAACTTCTGTGCAAAAGACCCTGTTTGACAAAATACCTGAAAGTATTAAAAAACCCCAGAATTTACATTGTCTGTGCAAATTGGTGGTGCCATCACATCACAGCCGTAATTACAGAGTACAAAACACTTGCCTCAATGTCTGATTCCAAGGAATAACAAAAATTTATTTTCAGCAACACTGGGTATGCCAAAAAAATTATGCCCAGGAGAACCACGGAGGCTCGGTGCCTCCATCTCTAAAACAGACAAACTAGAGAGCAAGTAGCAATTATAAGGTTCAAATTTTAGCACAAGCTCACGCCGTGGTGTTCAGCTTTGCAATGGCTTTTTCCTCTCCTTTTGTTAACATCACATTAGAACATACTGAGGTCTTAGGGATACCTTCTTTGATTTTTCAGTGAAGAGATACTAATCTTTGCAAACACAAGGGTCTATGAAAGCAGAGCACAGGCATACCCTTGCATTTCTGGGTCAAACTTACAAACCTTGACCTTGCAGCAATGTACAGAAGGAGAGCAAGACCTGAAAAGGAAAATCTGGCCAAACTGCATGGTGGTGAACCTGGTACTCTTGAGCGGTTTCAGCCATCAGGCCACCAAGAGCTCATTCTTCCTCTCACCTATACAGCCCCGTTAGCTGTCTGCTCACAGTGCACTGCTAGCCACATCCATGCACCAGCCTGCATCCTGCTCAAAACCTCTGCAGCTCCACCAGGGACGCAACAGCTTTCCCAGCTCCACTTTAAGTGAAGCTGCTAGCCAGTGTTACTACACACCGATGGCATCCACCAGCTCCCGATTCCCATACATAGGCAGCTTTCAGAAGTCTGCTTTCTGTTCAAGCAGTTGAATCTCTCCCACAGACGGCTCAGCAGTCCCTAAGGTAGGGTTTTTGAGTGTTCAGTGGCAAACATTCCAAGCTCCCTCTTACATGAGGGACGGACATATGAGAACATAACACAGTCTGAAAAACTACATGAACCTCCCTACCTCCCCATGGAAAATGCAACTGCTAGAGCAAAGGGCAAGATGGTTTGAAATGCTTTCATTATAGTATAGAAGTGGCTCTGCTTAGCACTAGAAGATGTGAAGGAATCACCGTGGAGCTAGATGCTAGCTATCCATCCATCTAAGACTAGGAAGTTTCAAGCACATAACTGTGACACAGGCTGCAGTTAATTTGAGGATGTCCTATTCAAAACTGAAGTCCAGTTAAAATTCCTAAAGTATCTGGTACCTTTAACTCAAGTTGGCAGGCAGAATATAGAACCGAGAAAGCGAGACTGTCTACAGCAATCAACGCTCCCCCAAAACGGGAGAAGAAACACCCCTCCTATGTGAGTATCTCCCTTCTGTCCTAAAACCTGCCCACTTTGTCCTACAACGGGGAGACACAGAAAGATATAATTCTTAAGAACAACGCAGTGGAAACAGGAGTAGGAAAACAACCAGAGAAAACCTTTTAAATCCCTCAGTACAAGANTATGATTCTATGAAATGAAGGATGGACAAGTTGGTCCCATTTTAAAGGGAGCTGTTCCAAGCCTGCAGAGCGTCATGGCAGACAGTCCTATCTCAAAAGGAAATTGCTTCAATGGATGTGTGGGTATAGCACTGTGTGGGAGGACACTGAGGCAGAGATAAGGGGGGGGTTTCCACTTCCACAGCCTTTCCCCATAATGCTTTAATATTTATTCCTATGAACAGGCATCATCCATGCAATCTTCATGTGTCAGCTCCTAAGGAAGGACGTGGAGTTACTTGGGGGTTTTTTGCATTTCAAATACAATACAGATATTGCACATCCTCCCCTTTCCTTAGCCTTAAGCAGAATTAGTCACACATTGAAAAGCAAAGCACATCCTTCCCAACTAAAACAGCATATGACACAGAGGTGGCAACACACTAAAACACAAACAGAGCTAGATCAATAATTATGTAAAAGACCCATTTCCTATTCCATGCAACTGCTCTGCAGTGCTGACTCAGATGTGCTCTTTCCAGCAGGCAGAAAGCTGGGTTGTACTAATGTAACTCTCACTGAGGTTTGGGAAAGCAAAGTCAAACCTACACCAGTCTCGGCTAGGCTCAGTCTGGGAAACTCTTCAGCTCTATAAGCCCCAAGCCCACCATATCCCCAGAGCAAAGAGTGTGCTCCTACCCCGCTGTCTACATTAGATAAGGCAAGAAGGAGCATGCAGCCATCCAGTCATTCTTGGAGAGTAATTTTTCTGACTGGGTCTGCACTTCAGGGATGTCATTTTTCATTGTTGTTAATAGGTCTCATTAAACAGGAGCTCTTAAGCACGAGACCATTGCTAAACACAGTTTACATTGCACAAAAGCAATACCCTGACTGTGGCAAGAGCAGGAGGGGAGGAAACAGTTTGCTTTTCCATAAACACCGATAATTCAAAACTGAGTACGATTTGCCCTTCATTTGGTTTCACAGCTATTCCAAATGAGTTGACAGTTAAGAGAACTATGGCTTTAAATATCTCCAGTTTGCAATCAAGGTATACCTCATGGCTTAAAAATAAACAACACTTCATTTTAAAACAAAAAAACCTTCACACATAAAAACCCAAAGTAAAACAACAAAAAACCAAACACATGCCACCTCCTCACTTGACTTAAAAATAACTTTCAGAGTTTTTTGGGATTAGTGATCTCATCGTGGATTTGGAAAGGTATGACCAGATCCTTAAATTTCAGGCAGATAAGCAATTTAAATGAAGAACTGTAAATTTTTTGCCCCCACCTCAAACAGCCTCACTCTGGAGAGTGAAGTCTCACTTCAGCTGACAGTCTGAAATGACCTGTGTTCTTGGAATCCTCAAAGAGAAGGCTGGACGAGAATTTCACTTTTACGAAGGTCCCAAGCTGCAAAGACCTGGCGAAGCTGGCAAGCTACTTGCAAAGAGAGTCAGCCCCGACAACAATTAAAACACACTCAAGGGAGGAAAAGTCACTAACCAAATTGTCACGGTGTCTTGGTGTTGCACAAAACCTGCATAATCATCAGGGCTTTCAGTCAGTAATAGAGCTGACAGCTATAACTTGTGCACTGAATTGGCTAATAACTTATAATATTTTCCATGGGGAAGACTTCACATCATACTTTTCAAGCTTTCGATTCAAATACTGCTTAAATCAACCTGAATTTCTAGTCTTGTTTTGTGGAGGCAACCAGCATATCACCCATGGAGAGAACAACGTTTATAGCTCCAGCATAAAACTTTATTTGCCACCACATGCCACATCTAAGCCGTTGTCAGGACTGAGCTGAAGTGTTGGCTCTTGAGGCTCTCCCTTTGCAATTCCTCTCCTTGCCTCACACCATAAAAAAGCCCAAGCAACCCACAAACTAGAAGAAACATTCTTTGCAACCCGGAGTCCAAAAGGTTATGTGCAACAGCACCACACGGCAGCATTAGTTCTACGCTAAAACTTGCTAAAAATTGACAAAACAAAGCTCAATTGCGAAGACAAATGCAATTTCCAAAAGCAGAGAAACTCAAAGGGCAGCTCTGTCAGCTCCTAAATGCAATGCGCACTCATTGCCAGATTTTGCCTCACGTTCCGTAACCCAAGGTGGCAGAAGCCGGCTAAACCAGACAGAACAGCAATAATTCAAACTGCAGCATGCTGAAACAATAAAAACGGACTGAAAAAGGAGAGTGGCTGCATTTCCTTCCTTTTTGGAGCTTTTTTTGGGGGGGGTTGTTTGTTTTTAAATCAAGCTATGGGATGGATCACTCCCAATGCTGGAGTCAAACCTTCTCCTCCTCCTCTTCCACTCTCCTGCTCTGGTGCTAGGAAAGGGTGTATTCTTCTCAAATGCATCCAACATTTTATTCCTCCCTGGATGGCAAAGGATAATCTACCATTGAAGACTTCATGTTAGTTTGACCTTATCAGATGATCAAGAGGGCTTGCAGCAGTTCACCTTGTGCACCTACAGCTGTTTCCTTTGCAAAGACTTTAAATGCATTAATGTGGATGTTTACAAATTCTCCAGGAGGAAGGAAAACTCCACATAAACAGGCTGATTAATTGGCCAACGAAACACAGCAAGTGGGGAGCAGGAATAGTTTTCTGACAGCATCCCACAACATAAATTTTCACAACTGACTCAATGACTTGGCTCCTGAAATGCAGCCAGCTTTACAATTTACCTAAATTCTTCTCATAGGATGGCTCTTATTTTCACTCCTAGGTACTGCTGATCCCCGAGATGTAAGTTTTCATTTTTCAGAGATTAAGTTTTTATTTTTACTACCTTACTTTCACCCACTTCAGAAAGCAACCCATTGCAGATGTTACCAGCCCACATTCCTGTAGTTATAAACAAAAAAAGAAACTATTTTTTTAACCAGTTACCCCCTTTACTTTTTCTGATCAGTCCTGGAAACACACACGTACAAAAAACCATGTGCTGTTTGTCACCCGTGAAAAGCCTTCGGTATCAACAGCAATTACCTTCAGTTTTCAAATAATCTCTTATCACATGGGAAACTAACTGAAAGGTAGAGGCCAAAGGCATGCCCAACATCAATTATTTCGGTTCTGTATTCCAAAAACCATGCTTCAATCAGAGGGAAAAGTAGTACAAAAAGTACTACAAGGAACACACCAAAATCTTACTCCTGTAAGCATCAAAAAAGACTCCGGCAACTCTTCTTAACGTTACATGCTCCAGCCCACGTTATTTTCCTGCCAGAAGCCCACAGTATTTTTTCTACCAACGCTCTTCTTATAACTGTTATAGCAAAGACTATGACTTGGACTCTGTTCCTAACTTGTTATGGGGCTTATTGCCAAGTGTTCTGGAAAGCAGTTTAAAATTTGCATCTCTCTCAGCATTTCCAAGTGTTAAAACAGGGCTAACACTTCCCTGTCCAGCAGTGGTACGGGGAGGATGAAGGCCGCTAAGCAAAAGCTATTGATGTGTTACATCATCAGTGTAAGAGGAGAACACTGTGGTGGAAGGACCTTCTTACAGGTGACAGAAAATGAATTTTGAGAGGACAAGGGGTGTGGGGTGGAGGAAAAAAAAGAGATCAAACTGCTAAGGAATAAAACAAACAGCCATCCCTTCCCGTAGGAGAGCGAGAAAATCCCTAACAAAACCTTGGGAAACAAAATCTTGGACGAGGAAGTTTCTGGCATTGACTCCACCTCTCTTGAATAAAATGCTGCATGATAATGCAGCCACTGGTCATCTAATCGTTGAACTTGTTATGACTGAAGAGTTCTGTGTTGAAATAATATTATGGAAGCTTGGGAAGGAAACAAAACCACATCATTCCTGCACGCTCCCAATGCTAGTATTTAGCAGAAGTCCTTTCTTCACCGCACAAGACATGTTGAGGGGGCCCTGTGTCCATGCAGTAGCACCCCTATATTAATCTCTTACTGTTTAGCTATTCCAGCCAGTGAAGAGAGGGAGGGATCCTGGAAAAGTTGTCTTGACTTGATATTTCAGAGGCATGAATGAGAGAAGTTAACTTAATGTAAAATCTTTATGAGGGCACAGGCAGTTTTAACCAGCAGTGCTGAAGGACTCTTCTCCAAAAGATATCATATCTATGTCAAAATATGCTCTTCTGACAAGAACATCAAGTCTCAGAGGAATACAATAATTAGAAAGAAAGGGCCAAATTATCTATCAAGGACTCAGTTCCCCTAGTGATACTAGGGTAACTTAAATTAAGCAGAGCAAGGTGTTAAATACAGAGCAGGTTACCAAGAAATTTCAGCGTGAGAAGATCTCAAGAGCACACGCACACCACACCAAATACCACCTGCAGCAGAGACACCAAGACACTTCAGTACGAAAGGGCAAATTGCACCAGGTATCCATTAGGAAAAACAGACCAGGGGAGGAAGAGCCAGCATGGCTGCCTCCAGTTCCTCAGAGTCAAAAGCTTGATCCCAGCTAAACCTGGTGGAGAAACCCCAACCCGCTACAGTATGCAAGGGATCAGACACTTCCAGGTACCGCGTAGAAGAAATACAGACATTTTAAGAAGAAAAGTTACTGCTCAATAAAGCAGATTTAAATGAAATCATTACATTAAAACATATCCAAACGTGTTTCTAAGCACTGATAACTTTGAATAAGTCTGGGAGGAGCATCTCCCAACCTTCCTGTAATCAGGCTCCCTTGCGGGCAGCCAGCAAGTCTGCATCGCATCGGCACAGCACCCATCATCTCCAGACTGCCGCTGCTATCTCAGCACTGCAGCCACCTGATTTCTCAGTCCCACCAGCATCAGGCCTGAAAACCAAGTTCATATTCCCAACTATCTTGATCCAAAGTAACTTGTGGTTGTCTGCTCCTCATGCTCTCTTCCAGGGGTACAACATAGGCAACGCAACAGCTACCTCAATACCACTGGTCTGGTGCACACACATCACACCACAGGCACTTTCCTCAGTCCCAGCTGCAGAAGATCCCGATTCCCAGAGCTACACCCAAGCATGGCTGCTCCAAGAACCCAACTGCATTCCCATCTCCGCCACTTCAATATTTCCTTGCTGCGAGCTCTTCTGAATTTGGTTTCTGGATGCAGTTGATGAGACAGAAAAGGAAAGAGACCTCACGTGATACAGAGAAGGGTACAGTCATCCCCAGAGAAAGCGGTGCTCCTCAATCCAACGATGACACTGGAGACTACCTACTGTCAGCCAGGGTGTGGAATTCGCCCATACTGCATTCATGCTTTGCTAGCTGTAGCTGACAGATCAATGCTTTCAGGTGTTGCAAGCTGCATATCTAGGGTGGTCTAGGGTGGGAGGGGTGTTTAAAAAGAATATACACCTTCTCATCTAGTCTAAACTATGCATTTGGCAGCAACGCAGTGCAACGTAACACATCCAGTACAAGGACCAAATAGCCTGTGAGGGACAGCCCTGTACACTGACACACAGCTCTGCACCACTTATCCCTAAGTACAAAAAAGAAAAAGGGCAGAAACAAAGTCTGGTGGAACCAAAGAGTAGGGTGCATGGCAGGGGGAGTCTTCCCTTTCCTTTCCTTTCCTGGTTTTCTTTCTAACAAGCTTTTTCCCCCAGGCCAATTAAGTTGCATTAGATTATGAACTATGAACATGGAAGCTCAGAGTGCTTCCCATGGTGAGCTGTGCTGCACAGTCATCGTGGCTGCCTCTCTAATCCTAGGTGATGCAGTGTTAAGGGACACATGTCTCCCACGAACAACCTCACAACAGGGCGATCAGGCACGCCAGCAATGAGTTGGGAGTTCTTTCTGCATCTCAGTGACATTTGCATCACCATAACTGGCCACGGGTAGAATATCCCAGGAAGCAAACCCTAAAAATAACTTCTTACAAGTCAGCCAGTCCCCTGGCAAAAGAGGAGGGAATGTTGCTTATACATGGTTAGTACAACTCAGTTATTATGAGAGGGACAACAAACACCCATGCAAACAGGGGATGCAGAGCAGAGACAGAGGAGGAAAAGCATGTGATGCTACACCAATCTTTCCTGCACCATCAATTAGGAGATGCTTTCCCAAGTAGAAATAAAGAAACCAAAGTAAAACTCAAAGCCAAAACTGCCCATAAAACTTCTAAATGCCTGCTAAGCATCAGAGTGAAGAGCAGCACATGCTCTCCCAGCTGCAGCCATCTTTAAGGAAGATTACGCCTCCCACCTACGTAACCACAGAAACTGTGAGGGGACTTCCTTCACCAGCACATCCTCAAAAACTTGTGGTTTGGGCACCAGCAAGCAATCCTACAAGTACTCCCAGGCATGGCTGGTACCCAGACAGTCTTTTCCAAGAGCTTCTGTACACTGGAAAAGCAGAGGGGCAGGGGAAGAGCAGAACAGCAACCATCTACTCCTCAGCCACATGCTCAAAGGCACACAGTCCTAGGCCAGCCTCCCACACTTGCTTGAGGGGCCACAACCCTTGCAGAGCTCCCCTCGGACAGTGCATCAGTCCGAGTTGTGGCAGAGATCCCACATCACACAGCCTTTCTCCTCCTTCTCATATCAAGACATCCATCAGCAGTCCCCAGCCTCCCAGGTACAACACCTGCATAGTCATGGAACTCCAGCTGAATCCACCACTGGGCTTCCTCTCTGATATCCAGCATCCTCACAGGTCATCTGAATCACAGGCCACAGCAACTGGTTGCTTAGAGAGCCTGTGCAACCAAGGAGGGCACAGTAACAAACATGTGACTTACAAGGCCTCTGTGTGCTTCTGAGTCATATGCAGAAGCTCAAAAACTCCAAATTGTAACAGAACATCTTGTGTGAGAAGAGAGTGTGCAGTGGAGACATCCTGACAGGATTAGCCCCAAGCAAACACCTGGTTAGGCTCTGGTGGAGGAAGGGGTCGGGGTAGAAGCATGACAGGATTTTCTAGTTCCAGGGCTGCTGCCCACTGTGCTTTAAGAGCTCCCGAGCTGCTGCTGCAGACAGAGGCACAGAAAGCAGGGGCTCCCAGCATCAGCTCTGGGCTGACATCTCTTTCTCCTGCTGCTCCTGCAAAAAGACTTTCTGAAGAAGTTTCCTGGTGCTGTGGGGAGGACCCAGCCACAACTGCAGACACCGGGCTCACTTGCGCTTGCTCCCTCTTGATTTACAGAACTTCCCCTCTAACAGCTGCATTGCAGATGAACCCTCTTAAAGTGGACATGCAGTAACTGAGACAGCAGGGCACAGAGATGCTCAAAAGACAATGCAGCCGTATCAGCAACCTCAGCACCACACACACTGTGACTGTGACTTGTGGCAATAACTCCAGCATCTCTGCCTCAATCCCGCTACACACTGAAGGTCTTGAAGTGCACAGCTCAACAAAGATATCACACCAAGTAAGCTCATTTCCGGACACAAGCTCCTTTCTTCTCCCCATCAGCTGCTGGTAAGTTTGGATGAACCAGCTAAATAAGTGTCAGACTACAGCTGGTTAGCGTGTGACAGGGAGGCAGGTTTCAGCAGTGCCAAGTCGCTGCACCGCAGGGTCCAGGAATTCAAAGATGCAGAGGAAGAATGTAAATTCTTCTAGCTCAGTGGACCTGTACGTTTCCTTGTCCCCATGCCAGCCTGCAGCACCCCTCCAGATAAACTAACTGCATCAGTGAGATCCGAGTTTTGTTTCCAAGACCAGGAAGGAGATTTCAAATGAGAAAAAACTTCCGTTTTTTCTATCTCATGAGGGAGAGAAGCAGGCTGACAGGTCTAGGAAAGCCAAGAAACATGACCATTTTTGAAGTGGTGGGAGAGAAGGGAAAGCTTTTTAAATTCAGCTTTGGGACTTGAGCGTACACAGCCACAAAGAGTTAAGGAGGCACAGTGCGCTTCCTTAAAGCTGGTTAACCAGCTCTGCAGTAACATAAACTGCTAGCAGCAGCCAGCAGCACCATTTCATAACGGGTTATCAAAACAACCAAACTACCTTGGTCGCCTTTTTTTGCATCTGTGATACTGAACTGGGCTGTCTGGTGAAGATAAACAAGTGCATTAGGAGAGCTCAGCTCCAGCATGCTGCTGTTAGAAGTGTCTCCAAACAAAGGACAAGAGGACCAACACTTCACTCCTCTACAGCACCCCTGGGAAGTGCAAGAGCAGTTCAGACAGAGAAGGCTGCGCATCACTGCTCTGCACTGACCAGGCATCACTGAAAATTTTAATCCAGGCAGCCTCACAACAAACAGCAGGTGCAACACAACATCCTAATCTGCAGAGCTGGCAGATTCTAGACCAAATGACACACAAGGCAAACAAAAATGGGCAGGCTGGAAGTCACTTTTTAATCCTGCAGCCTAAAAATCAGGAATATTTAAAGTAACACAAGGGCTATGAATCACTGCTTTGCCTGCACTGGAGAGGCACATCCGTCACGACCGAGTTTTGTCTCTGCACTGGCACCAGTTATAAAATAAAGCAGCACAACATCAGCTCTTCTAATCTCTCTGACACAATCTCAACAGAGGACATTTGATACCCAAAGCTTAAAGAGGCTCTGAGGCAGGCAAAATTAAACTGAATAGCACAGCAACTCGTCGGACAGTCAACAGAAAGAACTCCTGCTTGGCATCACCAGGCTACACTCTATGTTAGCCTTCAAGAACAGCTTTCCAGCAAGTCCCTCTGGGTTGCAGGGAGCTCTAAAGACAATTTCCCTCTTCCACACTCATTTCTCCTCTCCAGCCTCCCTGGGTGATTTCTTGGCCCATCACCCATGAAATGTTAAATGCTTTCACATAAGGAGATAGAGGGGAAGGGAGGGAGGAAAAAAAAAAAAGAGAAAACCCCAAGATAGACTGGGAAACATTCAGAATGGCAGCTGCTCTACCACAGTAGCACACTGAGTGTATTAGGCAGACACTGGAGACCAATACAAGAGCTTTAACAACCTGTTTTCCCTGCAAAAGCTTGCAGGGCACCCCTGCTATTTCAAAAGTGCATCTAGTAAGTGTGTCCCAGAGAAAGCACTGGATTATCCCCTCTGAAGTCACATTTCAAGTCAGGTGTATGACATCAGGTTTCTAGCAGCAAGCACAGCAGCAGGATGAACACACATCTCATGTATCTCCAAAGCCACAGGGAACTTTACACACTGACTACATTCTGCTGCACAGACAAGAAGCAATACCATCAACTGCAGACCACTCCAGCACACAAAAGATTTGGAACAAAGCTAGAGATTCAGGAAATAATCTCCTTCAAGGCAGAAGTCCAAGTAAAATGCATCATCTTGGACAAGACTTCCAGCTCTTGTTTCTCTTTTTCTTTACCTTAGACTTCAGGCTGTGTCAGGCTGTTTCTCTTTTCATCACTGCTTGCCTGGGATTGAGAAAACCTCCTTATTCAAAGGAGAGTTGTCTTAAACATCAAGAAATTACATCCCTCTCCTTACAGCTACCGCTTACCACCATCTACACCAACTGACTTACCAGAGATGACGCAGCAACAGAAGATAAAGCACATCCAAATACCAAGTTACTCCACTAGACAAGTTGCAGCTTAAACCAACTAACTCAGGCACTTGGAGGAGGAGACAAGAGTGAAGGCAGGGGAAGAATCTTTTCTCAAGCTTTCAGGAACTGGCTCTGGAGCATTATCATCCTTGTTCTCACTCATGGCCTGTGTTCACATGGCCTTAAAAAGCCCGTGGGGATCTGGGCTAGTGGGAAAGCCCTATACCATTAATTTCCATAGATATTAATGCCTCATTTCATAAATGTTTTAAATTGAAGAAGCTCTTCTAGTGATAGACTAGTTTTAATTACCACAATCCTACCTTACCAGGTCTGCAGACAAACACTTTATCCTAGTTAAGTGTGTTGCTGCACAGAGGTTTGCCAAGCACAACCACTTAAGTCTCTCCTGAAGCTGCCTGCAAAAAGGTACCATGACAATTTGCATATAATCTGTAGCAAACAACAAAGCAGTACCACTTTTTGAGCTACAGAAACAGTGAGGGCAAAGACCTCCTTGCCAGTTCAGTCAACAGCACATCACTAACTCGTCCAGAACCAGCCCTTATAATTGTCAACCTCTGCAAAAGAAGCTATGGCACAGGGTAGCGATGGGACTTCTCTCAGGCTTCAAGGGAGGGTAAACTGCCTAAGCCTAGCCTCCCTCACACACTACTTGCCTAAAACACAGGCCCTTCCCACCAGGCTATCAGCTCTGACAAGCAGAGGCACCACTCCAGCTCTAGGAAGGGAAACAGCAGGAACAAAAGCAGTTTGCAGATCAAGACCAATACTAGCCCCAGTAAGTGCTGACATGGCTTTGCACTGGACATTATCAATGACACTGGTGCAGGCTGGTGAGCGTCAGTGTTTGATAGTCTGAAATCTTCAGGCAACATGGAAACCTTGCACCAGCTCTGATACCGCAAAGCTCCAAGCACAAGGTAGAGAACTAGAGTTACTTGTGGGCACAGGTAACAGAAAAAAAATTAAAGAGTCCAAAAAAGACACTGTTTTTTCCCATTTCTTATGCTTCACCATCCAAAACAGTGCAGATCCTGCCAACATACCCAGTGGAAGCAGGGTGCACTCACCTCTTCTTCAAAGAGAGAATATGTCTGAGCAGTATTGCCTGAAGTCTAGACTGGAGGAGGAATGCCAGTTTGCATTTCCCCCACCATCCCAGCAGCTACAGGAGAGAAAGCCTGGTGTTCCTCACTAGGATGCTGTCGTTCGTTAATACATCATCACCCGCCCTCCTCCTCCCTTCCCTCCTATGAGAAAGTTTAATCCTTTGGCTGACATGCATCTGGTACATTTTTCAGTCCCTGCTTGCCACTGTCATCATGGCAACAGACCTCCAGAGATAAGCCAGCAGCTCTGCCACAGCAGACAGGCTGCTGCTCCCTGACTTCTCTGCCATTCAGTCTTTAGCTTGGAAGGCCTTCAAAAAGTTGGGACTGCTCCCAGGCTCATCTTTGCAGGCACCTTCCTTCCCTAGAGATATCTTTGCATGAGTCTTGTTTTTCTTTTAAATTAGCTGCATCTTCATTCCCACAATGCCTACTCTTTTCTCCAAGACAGCTCTCAGCTCAATTTTCGGGACTCACAGAACTGAACTAAAAACAGCACTGCAAAGAGAGATACTACCTGTGCTGCCCCACAGAAAACAGCTCTTGTGGTTAACCGTCAAATCACCTGCGCCTTCCAGCAAAGAGAAAAGATTAGCTAGCACCCATCTCAGGAGCAGAACACCAAACTGGACTTGCCCTTGTGTCACTGCCAAGCACACTGCAGCAACAGGAAAGACAAGACAGCCCAGGACTGTGGGTACTTGGACAACAGCTAGTTCCAGATGGGAACTTTGGATTAAAGCAACAGGACAGCAGGATGCCACTTCAGAGAGGTCTGTAACTCATTATTTCAGTAATAAAACACAAAAGTGCTGAAAGTACAGTGCCACATCTATATGCAGATGTTCTGAATGGTCACCACAGTTACCCAGCTCACACCTCAGGGATCAGGAATCAGTCTTCAGACTGACAGGAGCAAAGACAGACTAACCCTGACACCAAGAGTAAAATCACAGTTACCACCTCCATTCCTGATGCCATCATAAAATGGCAAGATACAACATTGATCAGCAATCCCTACATCTCTGAATTATTCTCAGAGAATTCAGAGACTAGCCACTTGCACTAGCCACCATCTTCCTCCAGTCTGCTCATCTAACAGGAATTCTGCAATATTCTGTGGGAAGAAAGGAATGTGCATGCCAATCCCTCATCCAAGTCATCAATGAATAGATTGAACAGGACTGGTCCCAGCACCGAGCCCTGGGGCACTCCACTAGACACAGGCCTCCAACTAGACTCTGTCCCATTGACCACCACTCTCTGACTTCTACCCTGTAGCCAGTTTACAATCCACCTCACTACCCGAAAATCTAGGCCACACTGCCTCAGTCTGCCTGCGAGGATGCTGCGGGAGACTGTGTCAGATGCCTTACTCAAGTCAAGATAGATCACATCCACCACTCTGCCATCATCCATCCACCTGGTTACGCCCTCACAAAAGGCTGTCAGGTTGGTCAAGCATGACTCTCCCTTTGTGAAGCCATGCTGACTGTCCCTAATGACCCTCCTGTCCTTGATGTGCCCGGAAACAGCCTCTAGGACAAATTGTCCCCTTTCCTGGGATGGAGGTGAGGCTCCGGTCTATAGTTGCTTGGGTCCCCCTTCTTTCCTTTTTTGAAGATTGGGGTAACATTTGCTGTCCTCCAGTCCCTAGGCACCTCTCCTGATGCCCATGACCTAGCAAAGATGATGGAGAGCGGCCTAGCAATGACTTCCACCATCTCCCTTAGTACACGCGGGTGCATCCCGTCTGGGCCCATGGATTTGTGCACATCCAGTTTGCTCAACTTATCCCTAACCTAGTCCTCATCTACCAGGACAAGCTCCTCTCTTCCTCTGAAGTCTCAGCAGTCTGGGGCTTGATATCAAGACAGCCCCCAGAAGTACAGACAGAGGCAAAGAAGGTGTTCAGTGTCTCTGCTTTCTCTGTATCCTCTGTCTCCAGGGCACCCACCTCATTCAGCAGGGGGCCTACATTGCCTGTAGCATTACTTTTACCTGCAATGTATTTGAAGAAGCCCTTTTTGTTGCCCTTCACCTCTCTTGCAAGGTTTAATTCCAAGGAGGCCTTGGCTTTCCTAGTTGCATCCCTACAGTCTCTCGCCAGAGCCTTATAAGCACCCCAAGTGGCCATCCCCTCCTTCCATGACCTATAGGCTTTCTTCTTCTTCTTCAGTTTGCCCAGCAGCTCCCAAGCTCCCAGGAGGAGGGTAAAGCAGCAATACTACACAGAACACTACTGTCAGTCAAAACAGCATAGATTAATACAATTGCTGGTTCAAGTAACCAATCCATGAGAAACAAATGAACATTAAATTCAAAATTGAAACCAAAATGAAGGGAGCTGAAGCATAACCAGTGGAAAAAGTTATGTGGGACCAAAATCTAGCAACAACAGTCAGTTTCCCCACAAACCTGTATTCACACCCCACTCATCTCTGACTGTTCTCAGTGTTCAAAAAGCTGATTTCTAAGATACTGCCATCCTCTTTCTTCAGAGCATTCTGCTGCTGTTCTCCAGAAGTCATGTAGGCAGCAGTATCAGAATGCCTGGGCAGCCATAACAGAGGTATACAGTGATGTTTGAATGGACATTACATTTAAGAAGACAAAAAATGAACCCAAGGTAAATCCAACTCAGTGGACCCCACATTTTGAAGCATGAGGCTTACTGCTACACAGGAGCTTATTGGTTATAGGGGGCAGCCTCTTCTCCCTTGGTAGAAAGCAAAAGGACTACAGAAAAGGGTTGCAAACTGCACCGGGGAGGTTTAGGCTGGATGTTAAGAAGAATTTCTTCTCTGGAAGGCATTTATCAAACATTGAAATAGGCTGCCCAGGGCACTGACAGAGTCACCACCCCTGGAGGTATTTAAAATACATAGACGTAGTGCTTATGGACGTTGTTTAGGAGTGACCGAGCAGTGCTGCGTCCAAGATTGGACTTGATGATCTTAAAGGTCTCTTCCAACCAAAGATATTCTGTGATTTTGTGATTATTATGCAGGCCAGCAGAAATCACAGTTGTTTAAGTTACAGGTTGACATCTCTCCATACACTAAAAAAAAAAAATCTAATGAACACTTCAAATTTTAAATATGCATTTGCCCATCAGAAACCAGTGCACCTCTGCTTTCTTCAAGATTACTGCTATGAGCACTCACATAACTTTTGTTGCAGGCAAGCACAATTAGGTGAGAGACTCCACATTTGGTTTACAACATTCAGAGCTTTCTTTCCGCACTGGTGATACTGGTGCCAGCTGATAGCTGCCCTCTTCCTCTGGCTGAGATAACAGCAATAACTGACTCCATAGTCAAAAACTGGCAAATTAACATTCTTTGGTTAAGCCTGTTGTCTTGAGGAAAATAAGGTGTTTTGAAGAACAGAGAAAGAAAAAGAAACGCCTGAAATTCCCAAACAGGTGATACACCAGAATTCACGAAAAGGGGAGAGATCTTCTGGTTCTGAGGTTGTGAAGCAGAAAGATAGTGTTCACAGGTGGCTTGGTGGAGATAGATTTTTTTTTTTCAATATTAACATTCTTATGTTTTAAAAATTGTTCCTCACCCAGTCTGCAGGGCCAGAAAACCTAAAAACTCCAGAATGTGAAAGGGAACAAAAAGACTGTCACGGTTCCCGCAGAAAACAGTGATGCTAACCCACTTCTTTTGGGGAAAGCACTCTTCAGAAATTTCTTTATGATCCATGGATGAGTCCCTCTCTGGAAATGATGGTTTTGTCCAGAGGAATGGAACGTCCAGGGAAAAGTATTGTTCAGAGAAGGATTAAACTTGGTGGCGCTGAAATTTCCATGCTACATCCCCAGTCCTCCCCCTTCTCAGCTTTTGTACTGGATCATTCTTACAAGAAATACAGGCATCTCTCCCTGCCCCAAATAACTGCACTGTGTTCAACATCCTCCTTTTCACTGGAGGGACACCTCACCTGGAAATATTTCAGTTGTGGCTCGCTGATCACATCTAGAGCCAAGGGCTTTGGGACACACGCAGGCGTGAGTTTAATCACATCTGTGCCACACACAAATCCAGTTTACACTGGGAAAACAAGAAACCTGACTCTCTCACCAAACCCCTTTCCCCAACCTCGTGTCGTAGGAGCTCCTGCCCAATCTGTGTGCCCACTGCCCCCCCACCCCCAACACATTGTGAATGCTGGAAATTTAATACTCAATCGACCACTGAGAGGACAGGCATGAGCTGAAATCCTGTCTGCTCTGTTCCAGCTCCTTTATAAAATATACAGCGTAAGCTGAGAGGCAGCCTGGGGTAACCCCGACCATCACTGACACCTACAGCAGGTGGAAGACAGCTTCTGGCCATCGCAAGCCACAGCAGAAGCAGAGCTGCCACCGCTCACACCCTGTCAATCTCGGCCGGCTCTCAGACACGGCGATTTCCTGCCTGGACCAATGAGTTCGGGCTGTTGAGAAGCCCCCGCAGACCCCTCCAAGCCCCCAGCCTCTCCTCCAAGGTCAGAGTCTCTCCCCTGACGCACACCACGCCTCCCCTCGCCCACTCTTCCTGCGGAACTGCCGGAGCCCCTCAGCCCGAGGCGGGGGGCTGCGGGTGAGGGCGGGCAGCGGGCTGCGGTTCCTGACATCAGCAGAGCAGCCCCTCCGCGCAGGCGAGCTGAGGTGCGGAGCGCAGCCCCCCGCCGCCCCAGCTCCTCAAAGCGTTCCCCGCCCTGCACCCGCGTCCCTCTGCGTGCTCAAGGACCTCCAGGAAAATTCCCAGCCCTGCTGCAGCCGATGCCCTGTCCGTGCTCCCGGATCGCAGCATCCCTCAGGCTCCGCGCAGACGACCGCGGGGAGCAGCAGCAGGAGGAGGGGCTGGGATGAAAGGCGGCTTCTCGCACTCAGCGCAGGGCCCAGACTGCAAAGGGCACCTACTCTCCCACACCCAGGGCCTAGACGTGATTTGGCCGCTGAGCAGATCCGGTTTGATCTGCCGTCCTGTGGCAGAAAGGACGTTTGTCCCCGAAGACGGGAGCGCCCGGAGGACATCTATCACAGGGCATCTCTGTGCGAGTTCAGATTTGTGCTTCAGCCATCTGCGAGCGGTGTGCTTGGCTCGCTCGCCTTTCAGTGCCACTGCACTGCACTAGCACTGCGTGCGCTGGCTTCAGGCAGGCAAGCTGTAGCCACCAGAGAGGTCCAAGAGAGTCCTAACTCCAACACGGGTAGAAACGAATGTTTACAGAGCAGACCAAGACAGAGGTTAGGGACTGATGCTGCTAAACTTCTCCCACAGCATTCAAACTCAGTGATTCAAGGTCCACAGAAACTATTCTTGATACCTCCAAGAAAACACACTGTTAACTCCAAATCAGTAGCAACTACAGAACTGAAAGCCAGGACACGAGAGATGCACCAAGAAAGAAAACAACAAAAGCTGAAAGAGCAGAGAGAGCTTTTTCCTGTTGGAGTTCAATACACAGAAGTAATTCCCTGCTCCTCCCACAATCCACATAATCTCCTACAGGAATAACAGCAAAATACCTGGACAGACTGCAAATTTTGATCTGGTTTACAAATTTGGAAAGATGGAGAGAACCCACCCCTTTATTACACAGGCAAGAGCAAAGCAGTGAAGCTGTCTAACTTCCACAGCAGCTGCTTTTCATTTTTTTTTATCAAGAGATGTCACTTCAAAGAGTTGAGACACAGATTACCAGCAGCAAACAAAATGTAATAATAGTTGTAAAGATTTCTCCTCTCTGCAACTGAAAAACAAGAGCCAGAAGTCTTACACATGGGTGCAGGATCACTGTAAACTATTTGGTATAATCAACATTCTAAAAATTGGCGCAGGATAGAGTTTTACCTCCCTCTTCCCAACGTATCTCCAAGTATGTACTGGGGAGTCAAGTCCTGAACACTTCCCATCTGCTACTGAAGCTACTTCTCTTTTGATCACCGCAAGCAATTGTACGTTATTTGCACTTCGCTGCTGCTCAAGAACTGAACTTGCTATAAATTTTCATGTCATGTCTAGTGACACCCAATAAGACAACTTCCAAAAAATTACAGCTATTACTTCCCTCTCCCCATAGCTCTGTTAAAAGCCTGCGTGCTCAATCCCATAGGAATTTTGGATGACTGAAGCATTATATTTCCCCATGTGTAATAACCACTGCTCTTACGTGTCAGCTGAACGCTGACTAAGGTGAAGTCTGTTTCTCCTCCCTTTCCACAAGCATTTGGCCCTATTTAATGTTTCAGGTTCTTGGCATACACCACACTGGGCAGTCTTAAGCACCAACACGACATGAATAATAGCAAGTACTTCAGTCACTAAAGCAGAAATGCAAATTTTAATCTAGCCCAGCTCTTGCTGACACAATTTGTTAAAAGCGAGAGAGAACAGGCACCCCCCAAAAAAAAAAAAATCACAGAGAAACAGAGGTTCTCCTCTCAACATCTTTGCATTTGACAAAGGGTGAAGCTTATTACACTGAAGTGGTTAGGACCACTCTTCACAAAGACAAGCACCACATTCAGAGCCCTTTAAACACGTACAATGCACCCTGAAGCATTACTCTTCCTCTTTTTCCAGCTACATACAGCAAGGTATTCAGCACTTCCCAGTCAGCTATCTACTATTTCTTCATCAAGAGTCTTGAAAAGCCAAAAAAGAAAAAGGTAACAAGAAGTACTGTGGAAGGAGAGCAAAGTTGGAGGCAAAACTTCTCTGAGGCTGTAACGGGCTGAACATACTTCTAGGCAGCAGCAAGGCACTGTCTCTTGAAGTAACAGCTACTACATCAGGTATCTATCCAGGATCAGATTCTGCTACAGAAGGTACAAAATGTTAAATGTGGCTACACTTAAATTGGAGAAGGGAAGGCTGTCCCTACACAAGGGAATATTCTGGTACCATGACCAAGCCTAGAAGAAAAACCTAGCCATGTGGGAGGCAGGTGGGTTAAGCTGCAATAGACAGTCAAGAAGCTGAGTGTGCAGGAGAGCCCCACATGTATGTATGGACAAGCAGAGCCTGGTCTCCCTGGGTATAAGTGCCTAAGGGAAAGGAAGCACAAGACAACAGATATGCAAGATACTTTGAAATTAAACAGTGTAAAACTCTCTAGTGGGAGACAGCTTTCTAAAAGTTTTTCCCAAAGACTTTCATTTTGAGGTTGCTGAATTGAATCTCCCTAGTCACCGACTCACAGCCGCAAGGTCTAAATAGCACGCCTCAGTCCCTACCAAAATATTTGGTCCTTTTTTTGTACTGACTGCTTCAGCTATCAGCAAACACAGCTACAATAGCTGAGAAACCTATATATTCAGCTGAACTCACCGTCCACCTTTCACTGTACATGCAGACCTCAGGTCCTCAGGTAAGACTTCCGCTCAACCTGATCAGTTCCTTGTTTCTGACAGTTTCTTATACTAGCAGAAACGTCCATTTCCTTTCTTGGCTCTCCCCATGCTTTCCCTCTACGCAACCAATACCTTCATAACTACATTATTGCCAGCTGCCTTGAGTTACGCAGCTGTGGACCAAGCTAGTGTCCTCAACGTACGTTAGACATACAAAGGTATGAAATCTTCAAAACATGGCCTGTATTCACCCATACTTACTTTTCCCCACTCACTGGGTTATAAAACTGTCCTAACCTTAAAATGAAACACAGTTAGAACCTGTACATTGCTCCCTCCCTAAGTCACTGGGCGCACAGACACTTAGCCAGCTCTACTGCTACACTTGGACCTCTGCTACTATGCGTCTAGATTCCGTTTCAGCTGCATTAAGCCTGCAGTTTTCCCCATCTTATCTCTGGGGTTAACTTCAATAGCACCTTCTGTGTACGAAAAGTGTCTCTCGTTTGCGATCGGTTTACCAAGCTACCTTCTCCCTTCTCTAAGCAGGTTTGTGTTCGCTGGCATCTGGACACAAGAGGCGTGTAGAGAGAAGATGGCTCTCTAAGCTTTATTCCTTACTACAGGATGGACGCGAAATTCTGCAGAGCAAACGCAGCATTAATGACCGTCAGCAAAGCAAAGCCACGCTTCAAACCTCTCCCATATTAAGTTGAACTAATTTTGAACTCTAGAGATTGGATATCCCACCTACATCAGCAGGCACAGTCACTTGACCATGAAGAGGACACCAATTCTCACAGGACTAGCAGCCACCTCCTAAACAATCTAGGGTTCCACTGGTTGGTCTCAAACATGACCCCACTCAGGCTACATACTGAAACAACACATTATCACACATGCTTACTCCCACAAGTCGGAAAAAAACATACAAAAATGAGTCAACATTCAGAGCACAGCACTCTATGTCCAACACCACTTCTCCGCGTGAACTACAGTAGAAAAATTTTCACCATTCTGCAAGCCGTCTTCTGCTCTAATCGTCACGTTTTGTATTCTGGCAAAAAAAACGCAAACCAAACCAAACCCCAAACATAGTCTATATTTCTCATTTATAGGGATTGGGAAAAACATCGTTAACTTCTAAATAATTTCTCTTGATCATTTGCCGCCTCCTTCTCCTGCTTTATTTGTTTTAATTTCTCAGTCAATCTACCCTGTTAAGCCATCTATTCAACTAGCACGAGAATCAACGGCCTAATATATTTAGTCAAATCTGAAAGACCTTTAAAGACTTGTATCATATCTTGTTCACCTCTTCTAGAAACAATTGCCTCTAGCACATCAGCTTGTTGCTGTCTCTCCTTTCAGCATCTTTTATTGCAGTTCAATACAGCTCATCCACCCCACCCATGAAGCAATTTCAATTCCTTTAAGGGATCCCATACACACTAGAAGAAACACATTTCCTGCGTGCTGGATGGTACACTACCCTCTGTGCATAGGCATGTCCCTGGAACACGAAACACCAGCATCTCAAGGGAAGAGTTAAATTTTTTTTTTCCTCTTTTCATAAAGCTTCTGTCTGGTTTCCAGTAAAAGGCAAAAAAATACTTGTTCTAATCTGTTGAGAAGTCAAAGTCACACAATTTCTCCATTCAACTTACTTCTACATTTTAACACAAACTTAATAGTTTCCAAGCACACCATGTTTAAGTACAACATGAAAAAAGCAACGCATAGAGCATCCATCCCTTTAGAAAACCGCAAGGAAAGCCAAAACCAAAGCTAACAGATCTGTTCTGGTAACAGAGATCTCAGCAAATTCAGTCTGCAACACATCCCTTTTTTGTAAGTGATCAGTACAGACACACTTAGTAGACAACTCTTCTAACAAACGTACCTCTAGCTCAGCTTGCAGAAGAAAGATCTCAAAAAGAAAACTGACAGTGTCACTTCATGCAGCATCCATTTCCAGATACAGGAACTTTTCTATGATCCTACGCTACCTCCTTTCAATGTCGTCTTTGCCACACAACTCAATTATTTTGTAATTCCAAAATAATGACTGAGACAAGCAACTTCATATCCTTTAAACTTATTACAGCTTCACTCCAGTGACGCATTTTCTGTTAATAAAAGGAAGAAGGTACATCGAGACACTAACCTCTGGCTGACAGTTTTTTGGTGTTGATGATTTTTGCAGCATATTCTTGTGATGAACTTTTCTTTACACACCTGCGGACCACAGAGAAGGCTCCCCTGGAAGAAAAAGGGTAGGAGCTATGAAACTGAAAAAGTGAGCAACAATAGCGACAAATTCTATTCCTAGAGCCGACAGGATTAAGGACAGGGTGGAAGATGTATAGCGGAGGAAAACAACACATGATCACCCAGTTAACAGTGCATGCTGTCTGATCGGCAATAAAACCTAGTCTACAGGGTACTCAAACCTCCTGAACACCCCTCAAGCCCCCTCACATCTGGCGCAGTAAGAACAGTGCACTGTGCGGGGAGAGGGAGATCACATAGGCACAGAAACAGGACAGGAAGGGATTGATGAACAGCAGACAAACAGCCCAGAACAACGCTGCAAACACCAGCTGTTAAGTCTGTTTCCTGAAGGCAGTATCCCCAGCAGTTACATCAACCAGGACTTATTTCTCCCACGTTCAAGTGTCTGCTCACTCACAAAATGTGCAGAAGTTACTAGTTCTCCTATCTCTCTCTACCCACCTGCAAAATGGGGATAAGCATGTACCTATTAATGAAGTGAGTAGGAAGCTACGAGGCTTTGTACATTTTCTCAAGCTGGAACTATTGATATTGTTACAACTATTCCAAAGAGCCACCTGGAGAAGAAGTCAGAGAGAGGGAAGGTTTTCTGTGAGGAAAAAAGAGATAATACAACAGAGACCATGGTGAAAAGATAGAGACCCAAAATCTATATGACTGCAGCAGAGCACTTTAAAGCAGTCCTTTCTTTTTTAAAAAATAAATCAAAATGAAACAACAACACAAGGTGGGAAAAGAATAAAAATTTGCTTTAGGGGATGATTTGAAAAGGGGGAAAGGATAAATAAAAGAAATCCGGCAGAGAATTTCAAGTCTTTCAGACCAGAAACGTGAATCTGTGGACAAATGTGTGTATTTCAAGTGTAAGGAAGGGGAGCAGAAGCTGCACAAAGACCCCAGCAAGACAGTTAGCCCTACAGGGAGCCTAAAATAATGTAAATCCTCTGGTACTGCAGAGTCCTGCCTCTTTCTCCCCTTTCTCAACCTCTACATACAAACCAATAAGCAGCAAGGTGAGCACCGGGCCCGAAGCTCAGTGACACACAGCTGCGGCAGCGTGGGGAGGGACGGGGACAACGGGCTGGGAAGAAAAGATGCAGCAGAGCCCAGCAGTTGGTGCAGGGAGGGAAGGAAGGAGGGAGAAACAGAGCGGCAACATCCAGGAAAGCACTATCCCCGCTGTCCCCATAACCCTGCGCTAGCTGGTGTTCCGCTGCTCTCCCGTCCCACAGGGTTCCCCCGCAAAGCCCCGTCCTGGGGTGCAAGAGCAGCAGTTCTGCCAATGCAGAACCAAGTGCGCGGAGAAGGAGAAGGGAGAAGGGCGGTGCAGCAGCACCTGGTCCTTTCGCAGGGACAAGGAAGTGGGGACTGAAGCATCGCGGAGTGGCAGGAACAGCGCCGTGTCCCGGCGCAGGAGCAGTTCAAGGGAACGGCGATGTGTGGTGGCTCCGGACACGGTGTGGCGAGGGGACGCGGCACCCAGGTCCTGAGTGGGACAGGGGGGAGAGAAAATATCCCGGGGTGTAAGAGGAGCGGAAAGCCCGCGGCGGGTGCGGGGACACCCCAGCAACGGTGGTCCAGCTCAGGGCCACAGAGACCCCTTCCCCTCCGGCGGCGGGGCTGGCCGCAGGGCAAAAGAGTGGGATTACAGTGAGGCAGCTAATCCTCCCGCGGCTCCCGGCAGAGGCGGCGGGGCGGGCGGCGGGGCGCGGCGCGGGGCACGCAGTGGGCTCCGTACTTGCCAAGCTCCTCGTAGAGCTGGTACTCGTCGGTGAAGCGGGTGCACGTTGCCGTGGTGGCCATGTTCGGGCTGCGAGAGACTCAGCGCCGCTGGGGCATGGGGCAGCGCGGCCGGGACGGGCTGGGGCGGGCCGGCCTAACGCTGCTGGCGGCTCACTTCTGGCTCGGCGGGCGGCGCGGGCTTACCCCGCGCCCGGCTCGGCGGTGCCCGCTCCGCCGTGCACAGTCACCGCTTGCCGGGGAGGAGAAGGAGGCTGAGCCCGGCCAGCACCGCGAGAACTGGCTCGAAGACACCCCGCGCCGGCCNGGAGGGAGGTCGGAAGAGCGAGCTGCGGCGGGCTCGGCCCTGCCACCCCGCTCCGCTCCTCTGGCGGCCGGCAGAAGACACCCGCTGGGGCATCGCGGCTCTTTATCTTTTTTCGCCCCGCGGTGGCGCCGGGCCTCGCCCGGGGCGGAGAGAGCCGATGCCGGGTGAACTTCCTGCGTTCGGCGGCGAGGGAAGAGGGGCGGGAAGGGTGTTCCGCCGTCTTCCACCGGGCGTTCGTCTGTGGGGCGAGTACTTGGAAGAGAGCTCCGGGCCACAGATCTCCTAGCGAGCAGCGGTCTCCCTTCGCGGTCCCTGCCGGCCGAGGAGGAGGCGCCGCGGGGAGGAAGGAGAAGCAGCTCCCGCCGCCGCCGCCGCCCATCCCGGCCGCAGTCTGAGGCCCGCCCGACCCAGGGGACGCGTCGCGGTCGCGTTGCGCTGCCCCTGCGAGAGGGATAAGCGGAGCCCCGGGTGCCCCCGCCCCGATCTGCCTCTGAGCTGATGGCGGGCAGCACCGTCAGGCCGTGCCGGACCTGAGGGTGCTTGTGGGAACCGTGTGGCGCAGAACAGAGAAGGAACGCGCGAAGTGCCTTGAAACTGCTAAGGAATGAAGTCCGGCACTGGCACACGCGTGTGGGGGTTTTGTGGTGGCGGGTCTGGAACGCAGGAGACTGACAGAAATCATCCGTCTCCAGCTGCAAAAGAGAACAAACTCTGCTCGCTCCCTAAGAACGCACCACGGGAGAGCAGTATCCGCAGTGCCTTCGTGAGCAAGTTTATTTTTACTTGTTAGTTAAGTGAGTCTGTCTCTTGTCTGAACAATTGCCAAATCTGCTTAGTATGCAGATTTATATAGGGCAGCCGTGGATCCAGCCAGAGAGGGAAGAGCTGATCCAGCCTCTCCTTGCGAGTTGCGTTGAGACAAGTACAGGGAGACCAATGAGTGCCCCGTAAGCCAGGAGCAACATTAACCTGATCTGAAAATGAAAAGTACTGTGTAAGTGCTGTATGTTGCTGACCAGTGACTGTTCCTCAATCACACGAAAAGCAGTGAAGCAGCCAGCAGCACACACCCCCTTGGCGTCTGCAGGTTAAAAATGCAGCCAGCCCAGTGCTGCGAAGTCTCTGCTGAAGTGATGCAGTGGGCAAAAATTCACCCAGCCTATGCAGAAAGTAAATACAGTAAAGTAGGACAACATAACAGTAGCAATAACTCTAGAAGGTGATTATGAAACAACAGCACTCTGCGTCTTACACCATGCCAGCATTTAAACCTGAAAACCTGCTGACCCAGCAGAATAATTCAGAGAACAAACAAATGATGTACCCAACAGGTGGGAGCCAGCGAATGTTTCCTGCCAAGCTAAAACTGCTTTCACAGCTTCATTTGGTGGTCCACCAGTTTCTCTAACAGCCAGAAGAGGTGCAGATGAGGAGGAAAGCAGTCTGACAGCCCACGGCCCTTACCAGGGAAACTGGCTGATAACATGAAATTCAGGAGGGAGGCTCCAGCTGGGGCGGTGGGTAATGTTGCTGATACACAACTTGCAGTGCATTTCCACCATCCAGGAAAGGTGAAACGTTAAGTTTGTGGACTAGGCCACGACGTCAAGGTGTGCGCAGCCCAGTCCTGTGTTAAAGTGCATGGAGAAACCGGATCAGGACTATTCTGCTCTTTGTTACTCAACACAAAAAGTGCCGGTGGATGGGTAGAACCATGTTTTAGTACGCTGTGCTGAGAGAGCAGGCAGAGGGAGAGACCCTAACCTGTGCATTTGTCCCACGTTACTATAAACTGAGGAAATGAAGATGGAAAAGGAGACAAGCCGCAACAATGAAATACGGCAACAGAAAAGATTTACCTAAAGCTGTGTCTTAAACTCAGAAAACTATGTGAGGAACATAAAAAAGAGAGAGACAGAAGAGGAAGTTTCTCGTCTTCAAGTGTGAGGTCTTGAAATCAAGGAACAGAGGAGTAAGAGTGGAAAGAAAAACTAACCGTGTGTTATGCATAGCAAGTGCTACAGAAACAGATTGCTAACTGAGAAACTTGTGTTAAGCGAGAAGTGGCATATAAATTGAGTGACAGACTTGATTAAACCAAGTACTGAGTGGGAGACTAAATTATGGGAGTAGAGTTTTCATAAGGAATGTAGACTAAGCAGGAGGAGAGGTGGCAATATGGATGAGAGAATTGTGTCAACAGAAAGAAATATTGATGTTCTGGCTGACATTGCAGTCTACTCATACTCAGAGTAAAACTGCAAACAGAGGTGAGCGTCGAAGGATGTCTGATCAGAATAATATTGTAGGGACTAGAAAATGCCTGAACAGAAAGAAATGGTTTTGAGACAGCCTGTTTGCTAGTAGTGGGAGATTCAGCTAGTGGGTGAGTGAAATTCTGACCTTAGTTATGGAGGAAATCTGAAAGCAACGCCTTGCTTTTGGTATTAGGCAGCTGCAGATTTCACACCAGCGTAGCAGTCTTGGTCTTTGTCGTTTGAGGTGGCACAGGTAGACTTGTAAAGTGCACTGAACTGCCAGGGCTCTGCCAGGGATTAATCTGATTATAATAACTGGAGCTGAGTAAGAGACACTAAAGAAAGTAAGTAAAATGCAAAGGATTTGATGCAGTTTATGATCCCATGGTCATAAATGGATATTTCTTCTGATGCTGACAGACTTTGGATCAGACCCTATCTGTTCCTGGAGCTCAAGGTCTGCTTAGGTGTAGTGAAGAATCATAGAATCATTCAGGTTGGAAAAGACCCTTGAGTCCAACCATTAATCCGACTCTGTCAAGTTCACCACTAAACCGTATCGCTAAACACCGTATCTAGATGATCTTTAAACACATCCAGGGATGGTGACACAACCACCTCCCAGGGCAGCCTGTTCTAAGGCCTGACTACTCTTTCAATAAAATAAGTCTTCCTAATGTCCAGTGTAAACCTCTCCTGGTGCTGCTCGAGGCCGTTCCCTCTTGTTCTAATTACCTGTGAGAAGAGACCAACACCATCCTCTCTCCAGCAACCCTTCAGATAGTTGTAGAACATGTTGAGGTCTCTCCTCAGCCTCCTCTTCCTCAGGCTAAACAGCCCCGGCTCCATCAGCCATTCCTTAGAGATTTGTTGTCTAGGCCCTTCACCAGCTTTGTTGTTCTTCATTACACCTGCTCCAGCACCAAAATATCTTTCTTGAATTGAGATGCCCCAAACTGACCCCAGTACTCAAGGTGTGGCCTTGCCAATGCAAAGTACAGAAGAATGATCAGTTACCTACTCCTACTGGCCATGCTATTTCTGATAGAAGCCAGGATGCCACTGGCCTTCTTACCCACCTGGGCACATTGCTGGCTCATGTTCAGCCACTTGTTGACCAGCACCCCCAGGTCCTTTCTGTTGGAGAGCTTTCCAGCCACACTTCCCCAAGCCTGTAGTGTTGCACTGGTGGTGCTGTGCAAGTGCAGGGCCCAGAACTTGTCCTGTTCAATCACATACCTTTGATCTTGGTGCAACAGTCCAGTCTGTGTAAGTCTCTGTGGAGCCTCAGCAGGGGCACTGCCACCTAACTAGGTGTCATCTGCAAATGTACTGATTTTCTCATCATGACCATTAATGAAGATGATAAACAGGAATGGTCCTAATACCGAGCCCCGAGGAACACCACTTGTGACCTGCTGCCAGCTGGAGGTAACACTGTTAGATGGAGTGGAGTGTCTGCGGAAGGCAGTAACACAACAATGTTGGTCTTTAGGGAAGGACTGAAGGATTACAAAATGAGTTCACAGAAACTGAAGTCAAATTCAGCCCACTGTAGAAAATGGGGACGATGCTGGAGAAACTCCATGGTAGTGTCTTTACAGCAGGGTTGAATAAGACAGAGGGCAACATATCATAAAATCATAGAATCATTAGGGATTGGAAGGGACCTCGGAAGATCGTCTAGTCCAATCCCCCCGCCACAGCAGGATCACCCTGACACATATCAGTGCTGAGCAGAGCAGTGCTGACTGATGCCAGATATGAATCATAGGATCATGGGATGTTAGGGGTTGGAAGGGACCCAAGAGATCATCGAGTCCAACCCTCCTGCCAGAGTACACAAAACTATCTAACACAGATCACAGAGGAACGCATCCAGGCGGGCCTTGAAAGTCCCCAGAGAAGGAGACTCCACTACCTCCCTGGGGAGCCTGTTCCAGTGCTCTGTGACCCTCACAGTAAAGAAGTTCCCCCTTGTGTTGAGGCAGAACCTCCTCTGCTGCAACTTACACCCATTGCTCCTTGTCCTATCACAGGGAGTAAGTGAAAAGAGCCTGTCCCCCAACTCCTGGCCAGCCTTCAGGTACTTATAAACATTGATCAAATCTCCCCTAAGTCTTCTCTTCTCCAGACTAAAAAGCCCCAAGTCCCTCAGCCTCTCCTCATAAGCCAAGAGAAGGTGTTAGCAAAAATACAGCACCTGGGAAGGCTGAGCATGAGTGGAGTTAGAAATCCAGTCTGGGAGGCTGAAAGCAAGAAGCAAAAAAGAAAGAAGCAATGAATGAAATGAGGAAGCATATTTTTAAAATAGACATTCTCTGTTTTTTTGCTGTTAACTTGAGGTACCACAAAGAATCAAGTAATTTTCTTGTCTCTGCCTCTGCTGTCTGGTCTATTTAGAGTGAGCAAGGGATATCAATCAAGGCAATTACAGGACATAAAATTCAACCTGTCTTACTCTTATATGAGGCTTCCTGGCAATACTTCAGTGTAGTAACAAATACAACCCAGGGCACCCAAACCTCTAGAATTCTGTGAAATACTGCATTATCTTAAAGAGAGGAATTTTTTGGCACATGAAAGTGAGGAAAAGCGTTACAGTTCTTAACGTTATTTTGCTTCAGGTTCTACAAAGCATAACGCAAAGAATGTCACAGACCCAGAAGAAAGGCCCTTGTTTTCATAGGTGACAATTCATATTGCTGCTCTGGCACGGGGATTGGACTAGATGATCTGTCGAGGTCCCTTCTAATCCCTGATGTTCTGTGATTCATGTTGGCTATAAAGTACAAGATCTCACAATTTTATTTTTTTTTACTTAAGCAATTGTTGAGTATCTATCTGAGTAACAAAAAGTAGTGTGCATAAAAAGAACTTTTAGTGAGTAAATATAAAATTTATATTTGAAATAAACATCAGAATTCTGGACAGAAGCAAAAATTAAGGTACTCTTGATGGCAGATGAGCCCACTAGGAGAGGAGCACTGCTGGATCTTCTCACTAACAAGTTCTGGTTGAAGCAGTGAAGCTTGAGGGCAGCCATGGTTGCAGTGACCATGAGATGGTGGAGTTCAGGATCTCATGTGGCAGGAACAGAATGCCAAGCAGAATCACAACCCTGGACTTCAGGAGGGCCAACTTTGGCCTTTTCAAGCAATTGTGAGAGGAAATCCCATGGGACAGGGTGCTGGAAGGTAAAGGGGTCCAAGATAATTGTTTCATATTCAAGGATCACTTCTTTCAAGCCCAAGATCAGAGCATCCCAACAGGGAGGAAGTCAAGGAAGGGAGCCTTCCTAGACTGTGTGGTTAAACAGGGAGCTGCTAGGCAAACTCAAGAGGAAGAAGAAAGGGATGGCCACTTGGGATGATTATAGCACTCTAGTCAGAGGATGTAGGGATGCAACTAGGAAAGCCAAAGCCTCCTTGGAATTAAACCTTGTAAGAGAGTCAAAGGCAACAGAAAGGGCTTCTTCAAATTCATTGCTAATAAAACTAAAACTAGAGGCAATGTAGGCCCCCTGCTGAATGAGGTGTGTGCCCTGAAGACAGAGGATACAGAGAAAGTAGAGATACTAAATGCCTTCTTTGCTTCTCTGTATACTACTGGGGGCTGTTCTGATGAGCCCCAGAGCACTGAGGCCCCAGACAAAGTCAGGACAAAGGAAGAGTTTGCCCTGGTTGAAGAGGACTGGGTTAGAGATCAATTGAGCAATCTGGATGTACATAAATGCATAGGTTCTGATGGGATGCACCCATGAGTGCTAAGGGAGACAGCAGAAGTCATCACGAGGCTTTGGTAAGTCGTAGGGATCAGGAAGGTGCCTGGGGACCAGAGGACAGAAAATGTCACTCCAATCTTCAAAAAGAGGAAGAAGGAAGACCCAAGTAACTATAGACCAGTCGGCCTCACCTCCATCCCAGGAAAGGTGATGGAACAAGTTGTCCTTGATGCTGTCTCTAGGCACAGCAAGGACAAGAGGGACAGCCAGCATGGCTTCACGAAGGGGAAAGTCATGCTTTACCAACCCAATAGCCTTTTATGAGGGCATAACCAGGTGGATAGANCACGAGGCTTTGGTAAGTCGTAGGGATCAGGAAGGTGCCTGGGGACCAGAGGACAGAAAATGTCACTCCAATCTTCAAAAAGAGGAAGAAGGAAGACCCAAGTAACTATAGACCAGTCGGCCTCACCTCCATCCCAGGAAAGGTGATGGAACAAGTTGTCCTTGATGCTGTCTCTAGGCACAGCAAGGACAAGAGGGACAGCCAGCATGGCTTCACGAAGGGGAAAGTCATGCTTTACCAACCCAATAGCCTTTTATGAGGGCATAACCAGGTGGATAGATGGTAGCAAAGCAGTGGATGTGATCTATCTCAACTTGATTAAGGCATTTGACACAGTCTCCCACAGCATCCTCGCAGCCAAACTGAGGCAGTGTGGTCTAGATGATCGGGTAGCGAGGTTGATCATGACCTGGCTGCAGGATAGAAGTCAGAGTGTAGTGGTCAATGGGACAGAGTCTAGTTGGAGGCCTGTGTCTAGTGGAGTCCCCCAGGGGTTGGTAGTGGAACCAGTACTACTCACTGTATTCATTGATGACTTGGATGAGGCATTAGAGTGCACTGTCAGCACGTTTGCTGATGACGCAAAGTTTGGAGGAGTGGCTGACACCCCAGCGGGCGGTGTTGCCATTCAGCAGGACCTGAACAGGCTGGAGAGTTGAGCAGAGATAAATGTAATGAACTCTAACAAGGACAAGTGTAAAGCCTTGCATCTGGACAAGAACAACCCCAGGTACCAGTATATAGGTTGGGGACTGACCTGTTGCAGAGCAGTGTAGGAGAAAGGGACCTGGGGGTCCTGGTGGAGGGTGGGGTAACTGTGATCCAGCAATGTGCCCTTGTGGCCAAGAAGGCAAATGGCATCCTGGGCTGGATTAAAAGGTGGGTGATTAGCAGATGGAGAGATGTTCTCCTTCCCCTCTACTCTGTCTTGGTGAGACCACATCTGGAATATTGTGTCCAGTTGTGGGCCCCTCAGTTCAAGAAGGGCACAGAACTGCTGGAGAGAGTCTAGTGCAGAGCGACAAAGATGATTAAGGTTGTGGAATCTTATGAGGAAAGACTGAAAAAGCTGGGGCTCTTTAGTTTGAAGAAGAGGAGGCTGAGAGGAGACCTCATCACTCTCTACCTGAAAGGACGTTGTGGAGAGGTTGGTGCTGGTCTCTTCTCACAAGCAATTATTGATAGAACAAGAGGGAATGGGTTCAAGTTACAACAGGGTGGGTTTAGACTAGATATTAGGAAGAATTTTTTCATGGAAAGGGTGGTCAAGCACTGGAATGGGCTTCCCAGGGAGGTGGTTGAGTCACCATCCCTGGTAATGAGTTAAAGATCATTTGGATGAGGTGTTGAGGGATATGATTTAGGGGTGAATTTGTAAGGTAGGGTAGATGGTTGGACTCAATGATCTCATGGGTCTTTTCCAACCAGAGTGATTCTGTGGAACATCTCCCTTATGAGGAAAGGGAGGGAGCCAGGTCTCTTTAGCTTGGATAAAGGGAGTCTGAGGAATGACCTCATTCATGTTTATAAATATGGAAAGGGCAGGTGGCAGGAGGATGGAGCCAGGCTCTTCTCAGTGTCATGTAATGATAGGACAAAGTGCAGTAGGTGTAAGCTGCAACATAGGTGGTTCCACATAAACACGAGAAGGAACTTCTTCACTGTGAGGGTGACAGAGGACTGGAATGGGCTGCCCAGAGGGGTTGTGGAGTCTCGTTCTCTGGAGATGTTTAAAACCTGCCTGGACATGTTCCTAGGTGATCCTGCTTTGGCAGGGGGATTGGATTTTATGATCTTTTCAGGTTCCTTCCAGTGCCTAATATTCTGTGATTCTGTGTCATTAGTACAGATGATTCAGCCATCCATGTAGTTTTGTATCTTTCCTCATCAACGAGCTATTCCAGATGATACAGTGAGGGAAGTGGAACAGGAGGAGATGAGGGGAAGGCAGAGAAGGGAGAGGAATCAAAAGAGGCCTATAAGGAGATCTGTATAACTACAACCCACGTGCACCCTGTGCACTACTTGAGTAGATTGGCCTTTCTCCTGACCTCAGGCTGACGATCAAAATATGCCCTGAAGCACAAGGATTGGTAGCCCTTGTAGTTTTGATCCTAGCTTGTGTCAGTGCCTATGCTATTCTGTTTCATGTCAATGCCTAATCCTTTTTGATACTTCCTAAGCTATTTAAGTCAATAATACCCGGTGGCACTGAGTGTCGTGTGTTAATTATATGGCTCATAAAACATATAACCTGATATCATTGCAAAGTTGTTCTATTTTAATGTCAATGAGTGCACCCTTCTCTTACGAGACATGTTCCACAGGACAGCCCTGAGCTATACAGCTCTGCTTTTCACTGCTGCAGGTCACTGCCCCCAGGGTTGTTCAGACACAGGAAAGGCAGCTGTGGTCTCACACACTCGGTGCCTAGGTGCCACCAGGCAGGCCCTGCCCTGTTGGCAGCCTTCCTAGATCCCATCTCCTCCACTGACTTATGGCTGGGAGATAAAACCTGTGAGGAGAGGCTGAGGGAGCTGGGCTTGTTCAGCCTGGAGAAGAGGAGGCTCAGGGGTGACCTTATCGCTGTCTATAACTATCTGAAAGGTGGTTGTAGTCAGGCAGGGGTCGGTCTTTTCTCCCTGGCTACTGGAGACAGGACGAGAGGTCATAGTCTTAAACTCCATCAGGGGAGGTTTAGACTCGACATTATGAAAAAATTTTTCACTGACAGAGTGATCTGGTTTTGGAATGGGCTGCCCACAGAGGTGGTTGAGTCACCGTCCCTGGAGGTGTTCAAGGTTAGGCTGGATGAGGTGCTGAGTGGCATGATCTAGAGGTTAGATGTTAGGATTACTGGGTTTATTTGGATTTAGGTTGGACTGGATGATCTTTCAGGTCTTTTCCAACCTTACATTACTGTGATCCTGTGATACTGTGAGACACATGCCTTCCACTGGCACTTCTGCAAGCCACCTAGATGCAAGATGTTGCGACTTTGGATTTAAGCACAGGTTAGATTCCCAGCTAGGAAAGGGAAGTGTTCAGTTCTTATTCAGCTCATTTAGCTGCCTTAAGCTTACTCCACAGAATCTTTTACCTGGAACTTTATCGTGAAATATCAATACCAGCTTTACTGACTGATTTCACAGCCTATTCTGGACCTCTGCACAAGTACACGTGACATAGGCAAAGCCTGGTGGAAGACAACATGGTCAGTCTTAAAGAACTGAGTGCATCACCTGCAGACCCATACAGAGAGGGGTGCAGCAGGCCAATTTTATGTTTCTCATCTCTCCTGTACCAGCCTGAGCTCTAGGTTAGAAACTGAGTGAGCTCCAGAATAGTCTTTCCAGCTGTCTCTTTAAATCCATTTGTGTTAGAGAGGTACTGCTAAACAATTTCTGAACACTGAGTTGCAATGTATGCTGGCTGCTCTTGTAATTGAACAGTTCCACAAAATATTTGTGTTTTCATGTTCTCTAAATTATCCGTCGAAATGTATCAGTAAGACCCTATAGTAAACACTGGTGAGGATTACAGAACTCAGACAAATGCTCCAGAACAATTTCCTCTACTTCTGTATCTACAGTAATAGTATTGCATAAGAAGAATTTAAACTTTTCATTTCTATCTTCTTGACACTATCTATCTTGGATATCTCCACCAACTTAAAATACTACATGGCATTATACGTATCCCTTAATGAGTGGTGTTCATTACGGAATGAGTATTGGAAACTAATGCCACATCTCTTTTAAAACAAAATCTCCATCAAGGGAAAGAATAATACTGCAAAAGAGATGATGGATTGACAGTCCTCATGAGCTGAATGCTGTCTTTCACAATACTGAGAAGAATATGAACAAGCATCTCCCTCATTGCTGTGGATCACCCATAATCAAAATAAATGAGCAGTTTGGTTTCTGCGGATCAGTCATTGCTATCTAATGCTACTGCTAGAATAAAGATGACCACTTAGTGTCAGCTTCAACACATTGGATTTCTTGGTTTTGTTAAAAAGAAGCACAGATCTCAAATTTCAAAGGAGCACTGAAAACCTCAAATGTAATTCTCACCACCACAGTCCTCATAGCATTTGGCCATTACTAGCTCTGCTTGAATTCAGCTCCAAATAAACTTCATGTATCTCGTGCTATCCATCTTGCAGCTACTTCCTCATGTCATCTCAGTTGAATTCATGGCACAGTCCTTGGGGAGATAATAAACCTTTTCCATCAAATTCTCTGTTAGGTGTTGGTTTAAATGGCTGTGAATTATTGGCCTGCTGGAATAAGAGTATAAGACATCAAACCTACACTGAATTGTATGCAGACACGTGAGATTACAAAGAGCAAATCATTCCCTTGGGGAGTCTGCTGTCATAGAGTATCTCCAAGGATCAGTCTCAAAGCAGTCTCTTCAGAAAAAGGCATCTGTCTGGTGAAATCTTGTTTGGTGAAAAAGCATCTTGTTTGGTGAAATACTGTGTACGTCTCGTAGCATGTGATAAACTGACCAGGATGAACCAAATCACCTCACAGATCATAACACTCATAACTACAGGCCTTGCTGTAGCCTACCTTGACCTTAGCAAGGCCTTTGACACTGTCTCCCATGAAATTTTAGTGAGCAAGCTGAGGAGGTGTGGGATGGAAGAGCAGACAGTGAGGTGGGTTAGGAACTGGTTGCAGGATAGAGTTCGGAGGGTGGTGATCAATGGTGCCAGGTCCAGCTGGAGAGCTGTGACTAGTGGTGTCCCCCAGGGATCGGTGCTGGGACCGGTCTTGTTCAACATCTTCATCAATGACATTGATGAGGGCACAGAGTGTCTGCTCAGCAAGTTTGCCGACGACACCAAGCTGG
Organism: Rhinopomastus cyanomelas; assembly: GCA_013400115.1. Lineage (NCBI taxonomy): Eukaryota > Metazoa > Chordata > Aves > Bucerotiformes > Rhinopomastidae > Rhinopomastus > Rhinopomastus cyanomelas. The sequence goes on from VXBP01004488.1 coordinate 269,653, forward strand.
GAGGTTTGGCTGATACGGCTGAGGGCTGTGCTGCCATCCAGAGAGACCTGGACAGACTGGAGGGCTGGGCACAGAGAAACCAGATGAGGTTCAACAGGGACAAGTGCAGAGTCCTGCATCTGGGGAGGAATAACAAACTCCACCAGTACAGGCTGGGAGGTGATCTACTGGAAAGCAGTCCTGTGGAGAGGGACCTGGGGGTCCTGGTGGACAACAGGTTAACCATGGCACAGCAATGTGCCCTGGTGGCCAAGAAGGCCAATGGGATCCTGGGGTGTATTAGGAGGAGTGTGTCCAGCAGATCGAGGGAGGTTCTTCTCCCCCTCTACTCTGCCCTGGTGAGGCCTCATCTTGAGTACTGTGTTCAGTTTTGGGCCCCCCAGTTTAAGAGGGACAAGGATCTACTGGAGAGGGTCCAGCGGAGGGCTACGAGGATGATTAGGGGACAGGAGGGCATGGCTTATGAGAAGAGGCTGAGGGACTTGGGGCTTTTTAGTCTGGAGAAGAGAAGACTTAGGGGAGATTTGATCAATGTTTATAAGTACCTGAAGGCTGGCCAGGATGGGGGGGACAGGCTCTTTTCACTTGCTCCCTGTGATAGGACAAGGAGCAATGGGTGTAAGTTGCAGCAGAGGAGGTTCTGCCTCAACACAAGGGGGAACTTCTTTACTGTGAGGGTCACAGAGCACTGGAACAGACTCCCCAGGGAGGTCGTGGAGTCTCCTTCTCTGGGGACTTTCAAGGCCCGCCTGGATGCGTTCCTCTGTGATCTGTGTCAGATAGTTTTGTCCTGCTCCGGCAGGGGGGTTGGACTCGATGATCTCTTGGGTCCCTTCCAACCCCTAACATCCTATGATCCTATGAACACTCCACCAATTAAACATCAAACCAAGACCAGAGTTATAAAAGAAAAAGAGAGAAAGATGTTTATAAGATACAGGGTTTTGCTTTCTTCCGACTTAAACATGACTCTAAAGCATTCCCTGAAGCTTGATTATTTTGGTCGAACCTGCAGTTTGAAAGTTTGGGGTTTTAAAAAGAACACCTTGTGCTCCTGATCCAAGTGGGAATGCTGGATTGTACTATGCAAAATGACAGAATCATCCAGCTCTGAGAGTCTCAAACTTTTTTCTCCTGAGAGATTACTACAAATCTGGGAGGTTTCACAAGCACCATTTAATTATCACAGCCTCCTGAACCACTATAAACCATGTGGCAGCGTTCATCCACATCACAAACGTCACTGCCATAATTGGCATAAACTGGCCCCTCCTGGTAGTCTCAGGAAGTCAACATTTAGAAAAATCTGTGCTTTCCTGTCATCACCAGGCAGAAGTCTTTTCAATTCAGGACTGAGGCAGGAAGGGTGTGTTTTCAGTAACAAAGTCCACCATACAAATACAAGTACAAAGGAATAGGTGCAGAAGCATTCAGTCCCTAAAGTATTCCACCATCGCTTTGACCAGTGTTAAACTCTCGACTAACAGCTGCTGGCAGAAAACACTGGTTTTTATTTCTTCACCTCTGCATCCTCTTGGTCCAGTGCTTCATCTCATCCATTTACACGGTCACTGTTTAAACATGACCCTGACATTTTTAAAGGAGCCTGTAAAACCTTTCTGCTGTAAAAGAGCCAGATTAACATTTATGTACAGTTAAAAAAAAATAAACACTTTGACCAAAATTGCCTGGATGTTTATGTGGGGGGAGAGATGGCTCCCGGGACTCTTCAAAGAACTTTGGTAGCAGTTTCCTACCCTGAGTAAAATAAATTAGTTAACACACACATCCTGTTTAATATCAGAAGAAAATCTGGCTCCAAGGAACAATACAAAGGAGTGAGTGTTTACAAACACAGACTGAACCAACAAGTGCAGTACGAGGGTATTTCTGAACTCCAGTAAAGTCCTCACCTAGTAGCTGGACTCCAGTTTCTCCAGGGTTCAGTTCTGCTTGTGTGAGACAGGGAACACAGAGTGAAAAACACGGGCCTGACTTCCCAGCCAGAGCAGTGAAGAACCAGTGATTTACACTCTTCACTTAACAGCCACAAAACCTGTGGTAAGTGAAATAAATAACATTTCACAATGAGAGAAATGAAGCCAAGAGTAGGACAGTGGCTCTCTCATGACCTCATGGGAGAGCAGCCACTGCAGAGAAGCAGAATTCAGGTCGCTCCTCCAACACAGGCAGATACAGATGCCTTCCTATTGATCTTGATTTTGGGTGATGGTAATGCAGTCATGCCACTCTAAATTAAATGAGCATCTCTCATCAGATTTCTCCCCAAAACTGTGCCTTCAGCACAGAGTGCCAGTCACAATTACAAACTCACTAAACCTTCACTGTGCTCCTGCAACGCTTTGCTGTGGAGTGGCTCCAAATGTCACTGATTTCCAGTCCTCTTTCCGTGTGTACTTTGTTCCTTGTATCTTGTTAATGAAAATAAAATGCAAGATATGAAAAGATGGTTCTTGACAGGTTAAAAAAAATTACACTCAGGATCTGTCAGTTTGGGTTGGAATCCCTATTAAGAATCCACTTCTGTGTGTCCGCAGTGACACGGACTTCCTGCCTTTGAAGGGCAAGAGGCAAATACACCTGAATGCATAGAAACAACAATATTTGCACATTCAGAAACCCTCAGAGTCACTACAGGTCTTCCTGTTCCACAGAGGAGGTTATTCTTCCCATGGTTGATGTCATCACGTTACACTTGAAAAGGACTGCACTGCAGCAGAATGAGATGCTTCCTTCTGGCTGTTTGTTTCTCGAGTACTTGCAAAGCACAGAGGTGTGTGTGTGTGAGAAGCAGAACTGTGTTCCTGGTCTCAAAGGTGTGGATATGGCGACTGGTGCTGAAGCGTACAAGTGTACGTAGGTACTCCGGTTCTATAATGGGAACAAGAGCAGAGGGGTACCCTACATTGTGCAAGATAAAAGGTGTTTACTTGATGATCCCAGAGGTTCTTTCCAGCCATGATGATTCTATGATTGTATTTCATGTTTACATGAGAAAATAAATGCTGTTAATACAATTACAGGACAAAGTTCTTTTAGCTTTCAGCTCTGAGTGAGTTTGGAAGAGGATGTGCACTTTGTAAAGGACCCCATGTAGTGATAGAACTGCACTGTCATCCTAAAGGGAAGAGCAAGCTCCCCATGGAAATCACACCTGCTGACTGCAAATAAAATGCACAGAACTAACAACTGCCTCAGTTTTGGCACCTGTCTCTGCCCCTAGGCAGGCACAGAGGTAGGTGAAATCACAACCTGGACTATTTCTGACTCCACTGGATGGTCCCGGAGCCCAGGGCTGGGATGGTGTTGATGAAGAAGCTAGTGCAATTAATTTGATAATTAATTATGCCAGCTGAGGACTTGAAAATCCTAGTTCACACCTTCATTTGACCAGGGAAAACAAAGGAGCTGACTTACCTGTGTTGCATGTCACTAGAAATACCATTATGGAGTGAAACTGAGAATTTTTCCAGGTACAAACAAGACTTGTGGTGTCTCAGAATCACAGAACATTACAGATTGGAAGGGACCTTGAAAGATCATCTAGTCCAATCCCCCTGCCACAGCAGGACCACCTCGTTCAAATTGCACAGGAACATGTCCAGGCAGCTTTTAAATGTCTCCAGAGAAGGAGACTCCACAAACCCCTAAGCAGCCCCTTCCAGGGCTAGTGTCTTCCTCACTGGGAAGAAGTTCCCTCTCACATTCATGTGGAACCTTCTATGTTCCAGCCCACACACATTAACCCTTGTCCTATCGTTAGATGACATTGATTCTCCATGTGATTCTACTTCTCTTGCTTTGAGGAGAGCTTCATACCATTCTCATGTTTTCATACCAACAGCCTAGACACTCTCTAAACCTAAATATTGCCAATTTATTACAATATATTTTGTCTACAAAATAGATTTCTCTACAATTTAGATTGCCTACAGGGTATAATCACAGAATCATTAGGGACCCTCTTGTTCCCTTGGGATGGCGTGAACTTCTCGGTGATGGTTTCTTTAACATTTTTCTGGAGCATGTTTACCAAGAGTCTGTTACAGAGGCGGGTGCCTAGAGCACCACTTTTTGGGGCACACGTAACCATCCAACACCAGGGGTGACAGACCTGCTTTACTACAAGCAGTACTTGCTCTTTCCTGTGCATAAAACACTGTGATGGATGTGGTTTTGAGCTAGGACTGCTGCCCAGCTGATTCAGAGGTGTCTCCATCTAACAGATCCCAATCACACTGTGTGCATTACATGTACAGATACACACCTGTCCACCTGCTAAGAAGCCAAACCTGACAGTTTTTCTGACTGCCAGAGACTAGGATCTACCTCCTGTGTTTGCAATGTGTTTCTCAGACTACAACTTTTGTTCCTAAGTGTATAACAAGCACAACAGCAAGTGTTTTGGTAAGTAAAAAGGATAGTTGTCAATGGTTTCAGGTTATCCAAAGTCTACCATCCCATCATTTTAGCATAATGTTATACTCAGGCACATGGTTCCTCTCACCTTCAGTTAGTACTAATGCAAGGCCCAGCAATAAAATTCAAGTTTCAAGTGTAACTCCTCCAAATGCCAGCACAGGTTGACAGTCCTGTCACTCTGTCCACATGAGTCACTCCTGGAACAGTTTTAGGAGCAGGACAGAGGACAAGCAACATTCAGGCCTTGCTTGCAGCTTTCAGCACCACCTTGAAGCACACAAGCCCTTTGAGAATGCTGTTTGTGGTGACCCATCCAGCACTGGTCCCTTCTAACCCAGACTGACTGTATGGCTTGGTCTAGGTGATCCTGCTGTGGCAGGGGGATTGGACTAGATGAACTCTCGAGGTCCCTTCCAATCACTAATGATTCTATGATTCTATGAAGGAGAAACACTGCTGAGCACATATCTGTGAAGGCCACCCTGTTACGTATGCAGGTTGGTCTGTAACAATAAAGACTTAAGAAGCAACAGAGAAAAATACGCGAGCTGTGTACAGCTGAAACAGATGTGGGACATGTGAGTGGAAGGTGAGGAAGAGCAAAAGTTTCAGTGACTACAGGAAAGGTCATACCACAAACTGAGAAAAAAGAGAGGCTGCTGGGAGAAAATAGTAATTTGTTATCAATAGAATTTAGCTTTATAAAACAGGCATCAATATGGCAAAGTCTCGAGTCCTAATGACAGCAGTGAAAAGGGAATGTCATCAGGAGATCACAGTACACAAAACCACGAAAAGCAGTCTGACCACATAGCTTTGACTTTCTTCCTTAAGGCTCAGAAAGGTTAGAAAAAAGGACAGGAACCTCATCTGTGCTGCATGCTGCAGCGTAAGAGTTTTGAACACCAGTTAGGTATTTGAGATGCCCAGACATCCCCCAGAAATCATCACAGAATCATAGAATCATAGAATCATTACGGATTGGAAGGGACCTCGAAAGATCATCTAGTCCAATCCGCCTGCAACAGCAGGATCACCTAAACCAAGTCACACAGGAACCTGTCCAGTCGGGTCTTGAATATCTCCAGAGAAGGAGACTCCACAACCCCCCTGGGCAGCCTGTTCCAGTGCTCCGTCACCCTCACTGTGAAGAAGTTCCTTCTCAGGTTGATGTGGAACCTCCTATGTTCCAGCTTACAACCATTGCCCCTTGTCCTATCACTACATGACACCGAGAACAGCCCAGTGCCATCCTCCTGACACCCACCCCTCAAATATTTGTAGACATTAATGAGGTCACCCCTCAGTCTNCAGCACAGTCTGCAGGGGTGTCGGCGACACCACCCAGCTTTGTGTCATCAGCAAACTTGCTGACAGTTCACCCTGATCCCTCATCCAAGTCTTCAATGAATAGATTGAACAGGACCGGCGCACTTACAGATACCTGGTGATAGACATCAGCCTGGCACTGCAGAGCTGCTGCCGAGGTGACTGCAAACCTGGTGGCAAACACTCATGGTAAAGGTGATTGACTTGCAGCTCTGGCTATGGCTGACTAACTGCACTCTTAAATCTGTCCCAGGTGTGAAGACCTCAGATGCCAGGATCTCTAAACCACCTGAGGATTAAAGTCATACCCACATCAGTCATTTTAGACAATTTAATCCTGTGGCTTAGTTATTCAAAGAAAACAATTCCAGATTAAGGTTACTCACATTTCAAAACTACTTTTATTTCAATGGCCTTCTACTCCTGACCTAATCACTGCTGCTTTTGTTGTCCTCCTTCCTCTTTGTGCTCATTTGCCAGTGTTGCCTTGTTAAAGCCTAACCTTTATAATAGGATCTTGAAGCAGGTGACTTGACCTTTTTATCATAAATCATTTCCTCTACCAAACAGTTACGGTGCTTCCTTGAAGGCAAACAGAGCTGTTTGGAGATGGGCTACTTATTTGCATAGGTCAGCAAATGTCTACACAGTGAAGTACAACAATAAGATTAGATAACAGGAGAGTTGCAGTAGTGAGCCATGTCAGGACATCATTACACAGGAACAGTTCCTCACAAAGGGAAAGAAGTATTTAGAGAAGGGACTCGGAGGAAATGCATCTCTCTTTTCTGTGTTGTTTACCCCAATGGGGCAGTCGGAAACCATCATCGAGATTCAGTCTACTAGATTTAAAGAGATTTTTGGCACTTATTGTTTTTTAACTGTTTAAAGGGGAATTGACAGATATCCATGAATATATATGAGGAAAATACCTAATTTGTCGAGATAGCCAAGTACGTAATTCCTAGTTTAATTTCTAATGGTCTACTTAATACTACATATGAAGAAGGAGGGGAAAAACACAAAATAAAAAGTGGAAGCATACCCTACACTCCCATCATAATTCACTCAATTAGTCTTTTCCTGTAAATGGCTGCAGATTTAACATTAGGCTGGGCCAGCTATGGGGTAATTACTGCCTTTTTGATCATCCTGGAAAGCTCCTAAGCATAAGGATGTACTAAAACCCCCCATCTTATGTCAATTGCTAATTTCTGGTGTTTTTCAGAAAATACTGCATATACCCTATAACAGAGAAGAAATCAAAGATGTCTAAATATAGTTTTCATCACCCAGAAGAAGCCTACTGTGAATGAAGGTTTTCTAGGCTCAAGGTGCCACTTGGTTCTGTCATGTGTCACGCTACAGGCAGGACAACTTCTAACTGCTGGTATTAGCAGTTTTCCTGGGCAGCCTTTACTTCATGAAGACTATCTCTAAAGTGTCCCTCCAAATAGCTCTCTGCTAGGAGACAGCAATAAAGGAAAAATCAATATGCCTGAGAAAAACAAAAAAAACCTCCAAAGATGTCTAAGGTAAAAAGAGACAAACTTCTGGGAAAAGGAGGGGTGTGCGTAGAAGCATTCACTTAATTACTCAAGTAATGGACTCACTGTTAATGAGTACACGTGGTGTAAAGAACCAGACTAGATCCTACGAGGAGATAGTTCCAGCGTAAGAGGAATTTTTGAGACAAGCACACAGTCTGCACTCGAGAAGCCGAAGTGAGCCCGGTGACTGGAGTTACACGAGCGCGCACTGCCCCCAGTAGGCACCATCCTACACCTTCCCCACTCTGGTTTTTTCCACTGCTTGTCATCTGCCTGCAAATAAATGTCAGGTGATGCTTGTGGGGAAAAAAAATATCCCAGCTTCATATATGAAGTGATGGACTCTGAGCTGATCAGTGCTCTTCGTAAGTAAGAAGGGCAACAAGGGTAGCCAAATCTACGGCATGATGCTCTAACAGAGAAGATTAAGTAAACTAGGGCAGATTAGAACTGTTCCGGAAACAGAAACAGATTAGAAACCAGATTTAAACAAATTAAAGTTACGTGAAACTTGCATATAAAAAAAACAAGGGGATTCAAGGGGGAAAAAAAAGAAGATAAAGCAACTGCAATAAATGTCATAAACATACCTTTTCCATTAGAAACCTCATCTTGGTGCTTTCTGATTGTCAGGGGTTAGGAACAGAATTAGCTCTGCTCTAGCTGAAACCAGGACACCTCTGGAATTCACTAAGCTAGATAGCTTTAGACTCACCTAGCAAAGGTGAGTATCAGCTAATACCTCTTGGAACAACAGAGTTATACAGTTCTCCAGAGTTCCTCGCATCCACACTATCAGCACAGGGGCCACAAAAGTACATCAAGTCTAATCTTACCTGCAGAAACACATTCTGCCCTAAGTCACCTGCCTTGCCCTCCGCCAGCTAATGAGCAGCATCCACCACCGTTCCTGCCACATTGCCCACAGGGTAGGAAGGTGGCGTGGACTGAACAGAACTGAGCTGATACCTCCTGAAGAAGTTGAGTAAGATCTCTTGATTGTGAACAGGGCTCTAAATGCTCTGGCCATCAGCTGTGCCTGCACAAGTTAGTGACAGCCCTCAGCAGGGGCAGACAGCCTTTGAGAGAAACAAAGGAATCTTTCTTCCCAAGCTCTCAGAATGGCTGCCACATTCAGAGCATTTTTTAGCATGATCTACTCCCCTGATTTATGCTTACTGATACATTCTTTGCATCTGAAGCCTGAAAGAACTTTAAAGCCCTTTCCAACCTTTGCCTCTGCAGAACACGCACACATCTGCAGTAATTAGATTCCCTTTGCATTTCCTAACAGGCTTAAAATGTTAAATACTGGTCTGACAAGACACGTTGCGATGAGTGGGCCTTGGTGCTTCCATAAATCCCTGTTCAGTACAAGCAGCACTGTTGGATTGGACTGGATGATCTTTCGAGGTCCCTTCCAATCCCTAATGATTCTATGATTCTAAGTAGAAAAACAAAAAAAAAAAAGGAAAGGAAAAGGGGACAAGGAAAAAAAAAAGGTGTGTTCTTCCTCAATTGAGTCCACCCCTCCTCCTGCCCAGACCCGATAACTCCTGATTCCTAAAAGATGCTGAAAGCCGCAGATGAGGGAGGAGTAAAAAGGAAAGACTGGGAATCTCCTAGGCAAAACTTAAATATTCAACTTAAGCAGTTTCCTAGGCTACAGTCTGAAAATTGCGGGAAAGCTTGGAGACAGGAGGAAAATAAAAGGGAAGGCTGAAAAGGGAAGGGGGAAAAGGGGGGGAGCAGTGAAACAGAAGAGGGACAGATAGCCACAGAGAGACATACAGGCCACAGTCTGCTACTGGCCAAAATGAAATAAAACCAGACTCCCAAGACACAAACAGGAAGGGATACCAAGAAGAGCGGAAAAGGAATACCCTGTCCCCAAATAAGGACCCCAAAACCTGTCTGGCCCACTCCACCTGCTCAACCTGTCCCCTTCCCTTCCATACGGGGAGGGAAAAGTAAACATCCTCACAGCTGAGGTGAGTTAACTCTTTGTATGCTAGAAGAGAGTTTGATGCAGGAATACCATAAGCAACCATGATTTCACCAAATCCAGAACAAAGAGTTTGGCCAGCAGGCTGAGGTTGGTTATCCTACCTGTCTACTGTGCCCTGCTGAGGCAGCATCTGGAATACTATGGATAACAAACTGTACTGGAGAGGGTCCAGCACAGACCCACCAGAGTGATCAGGAGGCTGCAGCATCTGCCTTATGAACAGAGGACGGGAGAGCTGCATCTGTTTAGCCTAGTCAGGAGGAGACTGAGGGGAGATCTCATAAATGCTTATCATAGAATCATAGAATCATTAGGGATTGGAAAGGACCTCCAAAGATGTTCTATAAGTATCTAAAGGGTGTCAGCCAGATGCGACCAGACTCTTCTTAGTGGTGCCCAGCGACAGGATAAAGGGCAATGGGCACAAGTTGGAACATGGGAGGTTTGTTTTAAACAGGAGGAAAACATTTTTACTCTGAGGGTGACAGAGCACCGGAACAGGCTGCCCAGAGTCATTCTCTGGAGACATTGAAAATCCACCTGGATCTGTTCCTGTGTGATTTGCTCTAACTGAACCTGCCCTGCAGGGTGTTGGACTAGATGATCTTCAGAGGTCCCTTCCCTACCAGTCTGTGATTCTGTGATCCAGAGAGGAGCCTGAAGTTCAGGAGCCAGGATAGACACCAGCAACCGGAGAAGCCCCTGCAGCAGTGACGGAAACACTGCGATGCGACCTGCGAAACCCGAGGACTGGCGCCAGGGGGCGCCATCTGCCGGTCCCGGCCCGTCGCGGCGGAGGGAGCCGGACCCCGTCGGGTCAGGAGGCGCCCGGGGGATGCCCGGCCGCCGGCGCTGCGTGTGTCTGCTGCAGGGGTTCCTGCACGTCTGAAATCCAAGCTCGGCCCCAGTTCGGCCCCAGACTGTGGCACGGATAACAGCCCAGCGCAGAGCCGCAGCACAGGGCTTGGTCTGGCTCCCGGGTGTACGAGGGGGTGTCCTGCTGGGTGTGCTGCTGGCCTCCAGCAAACAGCGCACCGTTCTTCACAGTCTGATCCCTGTGACATCCCAGCAAGCAACCAGCAAATCCACTCAAACCTGGGAACCTTCTGCAGGACGCTTGATTGCAAACTCAGCGAGATGGATGAATTGATCAAAGAGCAAAGGGAGAATACAACATGAGCTGTGGCATATTTCCGTGACACCACCCCGTTTAAACTTGACACAGGCTGTGAAAGCTCATAATTCCTGAAAAGCTCTCTTCGAGTAAAGGAGCTGTTTGTGAACTAAGGCGCCTTGCAAGAGTTGTGACAAGACCAACACCAGCAAACGGTTTGTATTTGTCAGTATGGGTTTGGAGCTGTCAGATTTTCAGTTGCTGGCTCCACAGTGGCCTCAGACAAGCCCTACGCTTCTTGCTTCATTCTCTTTATTTGCAGGATGATCTTATCTCTCCCATATGTGCAGGGTTATGACTGACAACCTGTATGTAAAGAACGAAGGCTTGTAAACAGTCACTGCAGTCATACCAACTAACCCAGCGAATTCATTCTGCTCTTCGTGCGGGTGTATTCATAAGCTAACAAATACCTGTGTGTTGGATTCACCAGACAAACCTGCAGCCAGTAAGAAATTAATACTACAAGGTTGTGCATTCTTCTCAGCAATCCATGATTACTACTACTTCTTTCTGCTAGGGCTTCTGGTTTTCACTCCAGACTCCAGAATAAGTTGTCCCAGTTTGCTCAGAGGACTTAGTTTTTCTGACTTCAGTACTCTGGAGGTTGTGGCTCCCTAGGCGGCTTTCAAGGCACAAACAAACGTTTGGGAGAAAATCACTTTTGCTGTGTTGAATCTAAATGTGCATCCCTTGTGCAAACAGGAGGAGGGGCTGTTGTTTCCAGTTCAGGGTTCTCAGACTTGTTTGCAGTGGCTGAGGATGAGGTTTACTACAGCCAACAAAATGAACAAAGGAATGATTAGCTATTATTCTTGGTGCCGCACCAACAGAGCCCTGTGTCCTTTGCTATAAGATGCTACAGCACAAGCAGCTAGGTATAGTTATAGCTACCACATTTGACCCTTACAGTGAGTAAAAGCAACACTGAACATCAGATCTTGCAAAAGTTATTTGGTCCTATTGAGAACTTACTTGAGTTGTGTTAGAAATGGGAAGCCAGCAATGGACCTTGCTTGACAGTACAGAGGGGTTCCTCATTTTTCTGGGAACACTTAGGTTCTGGGCTATTGTCCATCAGGAGGCTGTTGCCAAGACGTTTCAGACCCTGGTACCAGCTGGTGATGTGTGAAGGAAACTCATATCTTTGTTCCACTAGGCAATCAGCACTTTGACTCACCTAAAAGTGGGTAGGAGGTGCAGTGGGGCACCGATGACACCTGGGTGCTCTTGACTGATGGGAAACAAGGCAGTTCGCTTCATGCAGCCCCTTGGAATCCAAGTGCGTCGGCTTCTTCCCGTGGCTTGTGCAGAGTCTCAGCCCCAAACGCTGTGTGTGTTTCTCACTAGCAAGAGATGAGCCAAATTAGAATGACATGTCAGAGGGTTAGGAAGTTTTGCCTCAGCAAAGCTGTACTGCACAGACCCCACAGCTGGATTTTTTTCGCAGCTGTGAGCAAGCACAGCACTAAAATCAGAAAAGCCATCAGCAAGGCAACTAGTGCAAACGGGCAGATTTCAATAGAAAAACTGAGCAAAGCTCCCGCTCTCATCCTGTCACTCCTGGATCACAGGGTGCTTTACAATAACACTGGGTATAAACATGATTTTCAGTCATGGATCTCCATTTCTATTCCTCCATAAGATCTAGGTGTCACTTCCCTGTGTGCAAGTTGCTTAGCTCAAACACCGGTACCAGAAGTGCATTGAGTTGGCAGTGCTGGGTTAATGGTCGGACTTCATGTTCTTTAAGGTCTCTTTCAACCAAAACAATTCTGTGTTTCTGTGAAGTTACCTGCTTATTTAGAAAGACAACTACAGAGTGATGTTCAGCAATGCCTGACTTCTCAGTAATTTAAAGTCAAGCTGTGGATGCCCAGTATCTCTGGGGGGGAAAGGATAAAATATTGGTCTATTTTCATGTGGCAAATACGAATTCTTGTAAGACTGACCTCACACATGCTGGCTCACCTTTCGTGTGACCTCTCTGAAACCTGTTTTTCTCCTCTGGATTATGTAAATAATAGTGAGCATTCTCATTGTAATTTGGCTGAACAATACCATGTAAATACTAGAAATTATTAACAGCTGTCCTCCTCGCACATCAGGAATACACAAAACATTTGTTACACCATTTTTAAAGATTTTGGCTTTAATATTGCTTTTATTTGACAAACAAGTTGTACCAACCCCCCCCCAAAACACTTGCAGCTATGCACCTTGCTCAAATTATAGCAATTGTAACCTGACATTACCGATATGAACATTGTCTGTGAATAAACAGCTGTTTCAGGTTTCTTTGCAGAAACAACCAGATTCAGGTCTGTACTGACAGAGACATGTCTATGCCAGTCACCTTCACCAGGCAGTCCAGGTGCCAATGCAACACTGGGCTGTGCCAGAGCCCTGTGTACACCTCTCATGCCCCAGGGTTTAGCTGCCTGTGCTCAGCTGTAACTGGTCTCGTATCTCTCTGCCCCACTGACCTCCTGGTCTGACCTCAGATGTGCCACTACAGGCCCATCTGACAGCTGGGCACTTGGCTGAGTGTGGTTACCAGCCCTGAATCTGCCCAGTGTGCCATGCTGACCAGCAGCCGCCCAGCCAGCATGGGCACAGCCCTGCCTGCCCTCACTGTAATTCCTCACTGCCAGCTCACCTCCCTGGGGAAGTGCTGCTCCCTAGCACCCCGACTTAGGAGCAACGTTCTAGTCCCTGCTCACAAAAGGATCAGAGACACAAGATTAGACAAATGAATATATCTGACTGCTTTGGGTGAGCAGAAGCCAATTTGTACTTCTTTGACTACGATAACCTAGTTTAAACTTTATTGTGAATTGATAGAAAAAAATTGTGTTTAGATGTAAAGTGTTTCCAGAAACTTTGCCCTTACAAGGTATCTGCCTGGCCGATCCTCACAAATGAACCAACTGTGCCTGGGAAATACTCAACTCTAATCTAAAGTGGAGAGAGCTGAGTGCTTTCAGCCCACGTATGCTGCACCAGCTCCTCACTGCACACAGTAACTGGCGTGCTGTGAAGGTCTGTAGAGGTGTAGCATGTACAACCCCTGACTCACCGAGACAGTCGCATCAGCCTGTAACAAACCCGCCTTGCCCACTATCCTGGCAGGGCTCAGGGTAATAAACACAGTGCCCTGGCTTCTGGGCCATAGTGACCCACCTTTGCTAAGGCAAAGGTGCAGTGAGCGACACCCAGCATTCGCCTTACGTTATCCAACCACAGTCAAACACACTCAGGAGACAAAGTGAAGTTTTAACTTACCATTGTAGGCAATGCACTCTATATACCATCTAAGGAATAAAAGGAGGTGGAAAGTTCTCTTCACTGGCTCAGGGAGGAGATGCTGATCACTATAATGCAGAGGCAAGGTTCAGAACAAATCTACTACCCAGCTAAACACTTAGACATAGACACTTGGAAATGTTATTTCCCTTAGGTTTTACTTGTGGAGGGAAGGGATCAGTTCTTCTGCTTGTCCTGTATTTGGACAAGAATTAGCACAAAAATCACACGCCTGTAATTAGCATTAAGAGTTTTAATCTGTAACTAATATTCCTACAAGTATTCAATACCTGAGGCATTTAAAAGGTGTCAGAAAACTGCACAGTGCTATTAGCAGACACCCTCACTGGTTGTCACAGGACAGACTAATGACAGAAGAGGATGAAGACAATAACTTTGCAAGACAGATAGAAGCAAAGTGGTAGGATAGCTTTGTAATGTGCCTGCACCACATGAAATCTCTATAAAGAAAAGAAAGCCTTTTAATAGTTGCTTTGTTTTAAAAAAGTCATTAATTATCCTAGGGTAGTCATTAATTATCCATGGGCAGGGACCTCACCCTAGATCAGGCTGGCCAGAGCCCCATCCAGCCTGGCCTTAAACACCTCCAGGGATGGGGCCTCAACCACCTCCCTGGGCAACCCATTCCAGGCTCTCACCACTCTCACGGTGAAGAACTTCCTCCTCCCATCCACTCTAAATCTACCCATCTCCAGCTTTGCTCCATTCCCCCTAGTCCTGTCACTACCTGACATCCTAAATAGTCCCTCCCCAGCCTTTTTGTAGCCCTCTTCAGATACTGGAAGGCCACAATAAGGTCACCTCAGAGCCTCCTCTTCTCCAGACTGAACAGCCCCAACTCTCTCAGTATGCCCTCATAGGAGAGGTGCTCCAGCCCTCTGATCATCCTTGTGGCCCTCCTCTGCACTCGCTCCAGCATCTCCACATCCCTCTTGTAATAAGGTCTCCAGAACTGGACGCAGTGCTCCAGGTGGGGTCTCACCAGAGCGGAGTAGAGGGGGAGAATCACCTCCCTCGACCTCCTGGCTACACTTCTCTTGATGCAGCCCAGGATCCGGTTTGCCTTCCGGGCCACAAGTGCACACTGCTGGCTCATGTTGAGCGTCTCGTCCACAAGCACCCCAAGTCCCTCTCCCCAGGGCTACTCCCCAGGCAGTCACTGCCCAGCCTGTACTTTGTTTTATTACTTTGTATTTTTATTACTTATGTTTTTTCAAGTAGATTAACTTTAAAAAAAGGTAGTCTTCCTTTTGGGTAAATACAGTAGTTAAGAATCAAATCGTCACAATATTTGTGGTGCAACCCAAAGCAAAGCGAAGTGCCATTTCTGCCCCGTGCGTACATGTCACGCACTGAGGTAACCTCGGCCACGGCGTGCGTGTCGTTTGCTGAGATGCTGCGTATTGTTAGCTTAGCTCTGATTTGCTGATTTTTGGTATGTGCACTCCTAACACATCATGGTGTGGCTGAGGCCAAAGACTGTGTTTCCACTGTCTTCTCTAGCTAGTTGTAGCTGAATGATGTGATCAATTAAAAATGAATTACCCTGCGTGGGGTATTTCCATTATGTCCTCAGCTCTGTGCCTTAGAGCACTGTTTATCTTACTACAAAATATTTGGTTTTCTTAAAGGAGTCCAGTGACAGAGATGAAAACAAAGATTACATTATCTAAACACAAATGCTCACAAGCATCTATCTACACCAGAACCTCTGTGTGAGTATCCTTAGAAGAGCAATGCCCTAATTGCCTAGAGAATGAATATTAAAGCATCAAATTAAGAGGACATGCTGAGCCTCAGACTTTGTCGCCGGTTATTGAAGAAGGCACTTCATAAAATCCTGTTCCTTGAGATGACCAATTTTATCTGTGACACAGCAACGGGCTTGTTGTCTCATTTTGTCATTAGAGAAGGTACTCCAGAGCAGTGGCTGCAGTCATCAATTGAACGTTCTAGCCCAAACATCCTCACAACAAGTGGACACCATCTGTACAGTCTGTTCCATGGATTCCCCTGCGTAATATTTCTTGCATAAATACCACTCACAAGTGGTGTCCCCCAGGCTCAGTACTAGGACCTGTGCTTTTAAACACGTTTATTTATTAACAGTTTTGCTGAGGGATGGAATGCACCCTTGGTAAGTGTGTAGGTGACACCACATTAGGTGGGTGTGTTGATTTGCTGGAGGGTAGGGAGGTTTTAGAGAGAGATCTGGACAAGCTCGATGGATGGTCCAAGATTAATTGTATCGGGTTCAACAAGGGCAAATGCAGGGTCCTGCACGTGGGTCACAGCAACCCCATGGAAGGCTACAGGCCTGGGGATGTGTGGTTGGAAACTGCCTGTCAGACAAGAACTAGGGCAGGAGGTTGGGATTTGTGACCTACTGGCTAAATATAAACCAGCAGTGTGTTCTGATGACAAAGAAGCCAGTATTGTATTTCTAATACAAGCCCCGGCTTGTATGAGAAATAGTGTGGCCAGCAGGAGTCAGGAAGTGATTTTACTTGGCACTGGTGAGGCCACACATTGAATATTGTGTTTAGTTCTGTGCCCCTCCCTGCAAGGACACTGAGGTGCTGGAGTGTGTCCAAAGAAGGGCTGCAAAGCTCATGAAGGGTCTGGAGCACCAGTCCTGTGCGAAACAGATGGAAGAAATGGGGAGAAAAGGAGGCTCAAGCATGAGGTCTTAACAGCTCTCTAGGAGGATGTGAAAGAGATTGGAGTGGGGAAAGGCTCAGTCTCTTCTCCCTAGTAGCAAGCAATAGGACTAGAGGAAATGACTGCAGGTTGTGCCAGGAGAGGTTCAGACTGAATGTTAGAAGGAATTTATTAACTAAGACAGTTATTAGACATTGGAATAGGCTGCTGAGGAAAGTGCTGGAGTCATCCCTGGAGGCATTTAAAGGACATGAAGACGTAGTGCTTAGGGAGCTTAGGGACGTGATTTAGTAGTGAACTGGCAGTGCTGTGTCAATGCTTGGACTTGATGATCTTAAAGGTGTCTTCCAACTAAAAAGACTCTGTGACTCTGTGATCTTCTGTCTTGTAAATGCCAACGGAGAGGCACATTTTCCCATTAAGTCATCCTTGTGAGATGTCTCCAAACAGGAGAAAACTCTCCGCTCATTCAGTGTCCGGCTCCCTACAAACTCAGCTACATATCCTTGTTCACTGCCTTTTACTTCTGTGGAACCACTGGTCTTGTCTCTGTGTTTTTCTAGCTTTTTGCCAGTGTAAATTCATAACAGTGTTAACAGATTCACCAGCAATGTGCAAAGGAGGGAAGGGAGCCGCCACCCGGCCTTTGGCTGTGCTCTGGGTCTTTGTCCTTTCAGAGGAGAAGCTGCAGATGATGTGCCATGTGAACAGAGTTCAGCTGGGGAAAAGATCTTCAACTTAACAGACTGACACCTGGCTGAGCCTGACAGACAGTTACCAGTTCTGACAGTTAGCAGAATTTGCAGGTGCTCACATTAAAATATCATCTTTTAAGCTGTTAATTCAGGGAATTAATTTGTACAGACTTGAATATAATTTGTTTGCACTGAAAATAAATAAAGTCTCTACAAAACATTGCAAGAATCATGAGAACAGACAAACCTTAAATTAGTGGGCTGGACACTTCAAATAGCCCAACAGCAAGGAAGGTGCTTACAGCCAACAAGCGAGCCCGTAGCAGAGCTACGGTGCTAAAAGTTAGCATAGCAGCTTTTGAGTCAAGAGTCCATGCAAGGTGTAAAACTGGCTTCTACTCTAAAGCCACTTATTCTGTTTTCAGGGTAAGAGAAGAGATGGAAAACTGTGCTGATCCCCTAAGTCTCAGTTACCAGCCAGGTCAAAAGGCAGGATGTCAAACGAGGTTCATCAAATGCTTTCATCCACGATGACACATTAAAGTAAAGTGAAAGCATATGGAAAAGCAAGCAGTGTCATCTACCAGGACTTGCACAAAGTGTTCAACTCTGTCCCACATGACATACTTTTCTCTGTGTTAGGAAGACACAGATTTGATGGATAGATCACTTGGTGGGTAAAGAATTGGCTGGATGGTCACACTCAAGAAGCTGTGATCAACTCCAGGTCGAGACTGGTGCTCCTCAAGGGTCTGTTTTGGGTCTGGTGCTGTTTTTGCCAGTGACATGGACAGCAGCACTGCCCTTCAGCATGTTTGCCAGTGACACCAAGCTGTGTGGTATGGTCAACATGCTGGAGGGAAGTGACGTCATCCAGAGAGATCTTCACAGGCTTCAGAGGTGGACCCATGCCAACCTCATGAAATTCAGCTAGGCCTGCACTTGGTACCGATCCCTGCAGTCCCTGGTATCAATACAGGCTGTGCAATGAGTTGATTGAGAACAGACGTGTGGAGAAGAACTTAGGGGTATTGGTGGAAGAAAAACTGAACGTGAGCCAGCAATGTGCACTCACAGTTTATAAAGGTGTCTGTATCCTGGGCTGCATCAACAGGAGTATTGCCAGCAGGTCGAGGGACGTGACTCTGTCCCTCTGCTCCTGTGAGACCCCGCCTGGAGTACTACACCCAGATCTCCAAGAACCCCCAAAACAAGAGGTATGTGAAGCCACTGGAGCGAGTCCAGAGTAGGGCCACCAAAGTGATCAGAGGACTGGAACAGCTCTACTATGAGGATGGGCTGAGAGAGCTGAGGTTGTTCAGCCTAAAGGAGAGAAGGCTCTAGGGAAACCTGAGCAGCTTTCCAGTACTTAAAGGGGGCCTACATGAAACCTGAGGAAGGAGTTTTTACAAAGACGTGCAGGATGTGGAGTAATGGTTTTAAGGTGAAAAAGGATGGTTTTAGATCAGGTACTAGGAAGAAGTTCCTTACTGTGAGGGTGCTGAGGCACTGGAATAGATTGCCCAGAGACATTGTGGATGCTTCATCACTGGATGTTTTCAAGGCCAGGTTGGAAGGAGCTTTGAGCAACCTGGTCCAGTGGAAGGTGTCCCTTTCAGTAGGGTGTTGGAACTAGGTTATATTTAAGGTCCTTTCCAACCCAAACCACCCTATGATGGTTCCATGAAATAGATAACTCTCTTAACAGATTCTGCAACGGACTAGACCTCTCACTGTCCAGGCAACTCAGGTCTATATGTCATTAATAACCAGGGTAGCTGTGAATTTCCCGGCTTATCAAATCAATTTTTCTTATTTGATTCTCCCTGTTCCCTCATTCTTGTCTTAGCCCGAAGAGAAGGAAAGCCCCAGACTGACACATGAGAGAGCAGAAAAACAAGTGCAGCAAAAAGCACGGCATTGCTTAATGAATTGGGAAAGCAATGAGAATACCTGTCTTGTAGCTTTTAGTCGACAAGGTCTTTCCTCTAGTGCAGCTTAGTGTGTGCTTGCCCTGCTTTCCCAACTGTGAGGAACCAATAATGAAGCAGCAGATTCAAGCAGAAAGCTGAGGTGGGTAATTTAGAGCATCCACTCTGTGTTTCTGAGTAGCATCTATGTCTCTATGTACTTTATCCAGCTGTAAGTTAAATTGCCACTTATAGGTAGAGGCTAACTTTATACAGAGCAGACTTAAGGTGACTGAATCTTGAAGCAGCAGCAGCTTCACCAAATGGATTCAGCATTCCGCTGAATTAGCCATGCCTTTCTGCTAATGGACACTCTCCAATACAGATAGCCCACAATAAATTAAAGCATCGTAAACGAAAAATGACTGAATATGTTCTTCACATACATGTGTCCTAAGGCACTTCTGCCTTTGGAGAAGAAGAAAAAACAACTGAAAACTACCTCACAATTCATTAGACATTAAAGAATTTCAGTGAGTCACTCATTTCAAGATTATGATCCACAGATGGTTCGTTGGTTGAATAGGCAGGCATTAGCCTTCTCGAAGGCCGGCATGGTGTGAAAAAGCACTTAATCACACTATCGTGGCTTCTTAACGCAACTGTTTTCTTCAGCAGTCTGTAACTCTTCTTGGTTCTGTAGGAACATTCTAACCCTTGCCACAAACACGAGGCCTGAAAAAGGCTGTAAGGATCAATTAATTAAGTCAATAAATTTGCAAGTACCTGATCAGTTGAGCTCAGAGCCATCTCTAGAGACATCTAATCAGTCCACTGTCAGTAATGAAACTGGAATGCAGTACCACACAGCACATGAATCAGCACGGTCAAACATGTTCACCTTAACAGTGACAGCTGTGTACCCAGGTGCCAGGTTGCAGTCAGGTTCTCAGTGTCTCAAGAAGAAGAGGAATAATTCAATGCTTTTCTCACCAGAGATATCCTTCCCTTCAAATTTCAGTTTTAGACATACTAAAGCACAAAGAGTGTTGATGCATCTGAGTCCCATTTCCTTACAATTCTATGAAGCTTTCAGAAATAGATTTGGATTATGTTTTCTGCACCTCCTCCCAGCAGAGTTGAAGGTATGAGTAGAACTGAACTTCTGGTTGGTTTCCATCCACAGAACAGATTGAGAACTCCAAATAAAGCTGGCACATTATCCAGTATTCAGCATGTTATGAAATACTGGTAGTCTACATTAATGAAGTCCTAAACAGAAGAACATACTGTAATGCATTTATGCCTTCCCATCCACAACAAAGTAGCTCCTTAAAGGTTAAAAACTGCTTAAGGGAGGAAGGAAATAAGCTGTCCTATAAAGGAAGCTTTTATTCAGCAATAAACACAATGAAGGAAAGTAAGATCATCCTGTTGGAAAGCAGTGTGAAAGGAAACATGGAACCATTTCCCCCGAAAACCACACACTCATTTGCCTATTCATTCCCAGGGCAAGTTTATAGCTGCAGCTGCAGTCACATCATACGGTGAGATCAACTCCCACTGTTTCCTATGGAACTCATGCAAAAAAACTTTAAAGCAAACAAACCAGAGGCAAAGATGTTTGAGAAGTTAGGAGTTTCCTAACATGCACCTGCATTTTGGTGCTTTTTTCCCCAGCTGTACTCATGCCTTAGAAAACACAAACCTGTGCAAGCAGGTAAGGCCACTTCACCAATTATTGCTGTGAGTGGTGCCAGAGAAATGAGCAAGAAGTGCACTGGCAACTGGCAGAAGGAAAGGGCATCTTCCTGTTTAATAAGAACGTTGCCTGACACAAACACTTCATTCAAGGGCCTAATGGCTGCAAAGATTAAAACACACCAGAGACGGAAGGACACTGAATAACTTAAGAGCTTGACACATTCACCTCCTGAACATTGTTGGCTGCCAAGAAAACTCATTCTGACTCACAAACAGCCATGTGTATTGTTCCATGAAAGGATATGGATATGTGTAGTACTTGTATTTATGGCCCTTAAAGGCAGTTACAAATTTCCAGCAGTGTTAGTAGATTTCTGTCTGTACTGAGGAATAGTTCTGGTCTGCTCCATATGTTATCTGAATGCTACTTGTCCAAAAAGACCTTGCAGGTGACCTGCCTCAGAAAAGGAGAGCAAAGACACGGAAGTGGAGGTGATCTGGTAATGTGTCAGCAAGGAGTGGCAGGCCTGAAGAAGACAATATGGAGCCAAAATAGGCCAGAGGCATATAATCAAGAGCTACTTTGCTAAAACAGATGTGCCCCACAGAGCTCCTTTTCATTTCAGCATGTGCAGCAAGAACCCTGAGGAAACACTCCTGACCTTCCCAGAGCTGACGCTTGATTGGCAATGCTGTTGGCACAACTGTCAGGTTATTTCATCACAAAATTTGGCCCTTTAATTGCTAAATTTAGTTCTTAATTATTTCAGAGCATGGCTGACTCTGAAGATCTGCACATATATTTGCCAGAAAGATTTGCAAAGGGGGCAGAACAAAACCAAGCTCTGACATAAGTTTTGACTTCACACATCTAATGCATTCAAACTTGGACAGCAGCATGGTCTTCACAGTGTCATTAGTCAACTTGGGTAGGTGATACGTAAGTTTTACAGCCCGCTAAATGGGTATGGCTAGTGGGAAACGGGAACATTCAGACTTACCTAAAACACAATACCAAGCAATTTCCTATTTTGCTTGATGCTGCTTTTAGATTCACTAGCAGAACTCTTTAATTCTGTCTCCAAAACCAAAGCTTTTTGCTCTCTGCATGTGGGATCTTCCCATTCTACACTGGACGCTGGAAATCATAGGCTTCCTGCCATTAAAAAAACCCAAAACTGTTATGTTTCAAAAAGTTGTCCTCATGTCATCAATTTTTGTCTCCTCTACTTTCATGCTTTGAACAAAATTTTAAAATCACATCCAATGAGGACATGAACCTTGCATCTGATAACATCACAATATCACTTCCCTGGCTCTTGCAGTCTGCCTACACAAGGACTCAAGCATGTCACCAGTATCTGAAGGGTGCACGCAAGAAGCTGGCCGGGACGCATCAGTATAAAGCAGGGATCAAGGAGGTGTCTGCATCCCCTTAAAAGCTGGAACAGAGAAAAGAGTAAGAGCCCTTCTCTCTCACTGCATGGGTACCAGGACTGCTCAGATTTGGAGCCCATTAACATTGCTGCTCAGGAAAATAAAGGAGTTCAGCCCAATTTTGTTTGCTGAGAAGTCACTGCTTGGTTTATTGTCCCCACAAACCTTTTGGCAGCAGCACAAAGGTTTCTTCAGAGAGCTGTGGGATATTACTGAGCACTTCATGCTCCTAGCAATGGAGTAATTCTCTAACCACTGTATAATTAATGGCTCTGTTGAAGTCAAGTGACTTATTTGTGCATTTGAAGTGCTGCAACTTGTTTCATAGGTCAGACTGACATGTACTGAGAAAAAAGCTTGATTTCTACTCAAACCTTTATCTGCAAAGGTAGTTGCTTTGTAGCTGCTGGAGGTGTAGTCCACCCCCAGCCTGTTCCATTGTCCTATGCTTGAGACACAACTATTCTTGAGGTTTGCTTTCAGTCACCGTTAAAGCCCTCGTACTCAGTTAGAAAACCGCTTGGCCCTCTGAGATCAGCTACACATTGAGCCTTTTGTTCTCATCACCCAGTGAAGACAGAATGAAATTCCTGAGTGGATGATTCCATCTTATTTGATCATCATTTAGAATTCCCTCCTTTGTTTCCTGTCATAGATTTCCCTGGGAAAGAAACAAAGAAGCTTTCCCTGCCTGATGTGTGATTTCCCTGCCCTTCTGCTGACGAGCCAAATGGTTGTTGCTGACTGGTGATAATCCTACACTCTATGCAAGAGGCAAAGGGGAAATGACCTGTCAGTGCTCAAGTAATAAAACTTGCAACTGCCACAGTTCACTGCTGATTACTTGTATTTCTGTTCTTGCAGAGCTTTTTGCACCCTGGAAGATGCTAAAGAAGTTTTAAAATATATTCAAGGGTGATTCTACCAACTTTAGTCACTTAGGTGCTTTGAGAAAATCTGCAATAAAATGGGGACGACTCATACAAATGCCTGCAGAGACAAGCACCACCCTTCTGCTCTAAGTAGTACCTGTACCCAGTGCACCACATGTGTTGTCCGCAAGATGGGAGGTTCCATCTTTCAAACAAGAATCAAGAGAGCTGGTAAAACTTTTTAAGTAACCCGAGTAACAAATGCAGAGTACCTTCAGATGCCTGACTCTTCTGCTACTTCACATCCCAGCAACATAAAGATATAAGAATTACTTGGGATGTTATCAATTATCTGCATTTTTCCAATTAATCACTCTCTGCTCTTTCTGCATACAGTTATTGTAGAAGATTTAAGGAATCCTGGCTTCTACTTTGATACACGTAGACAGAAAGACATGTAGACACTGTCTAAAAGCATTTTAGAAGAGTTTTCCAGAAAACAAACAAACAAGAACATTTTGTAATCAGAGACTAGCATGTGAAGTAAAACTTGCCAAGGCAGTGTAGTAGAGAAGATTCTGGGCAAATATGGGCATTCCCACCTGCTGGTGAAGTAGAAACTACAGACAGACTTTTCTACAGTGACTAAAATCCCTTCAGGCTTCAAGTAATTTAACCTACTTTTCATAAGGAAGTATGTTCAATGTAGGTTTTGGCAACACTATATTTTTCACACATGATGAATTAACCAGGAAAACATCCTGTCCTTTCTCACACAGATGAAACAAACTGTATGATTTTCCATGAGAGTTTTTCTCCTCAAGAGAAGGTTTTAACAAAGGAAGAAGAAAACACAGGGCAAACGCTAATCTAGTCTCTGCTGAAAAGATGCTGGGTGGAATATTCATTCTTGTGGGAAATGAAACGAGATACCACCTCCTCAGAGGTTTTTTGGGTGGGATTTGGCTTCTCCATCGTTTGTGCAATTGTGGGTGCTTTTCGTAACCACAAGCACCCTCACTGATCAGGATGATTTAAAAACTTAGTGGGGTTCACTCCTCCGTGTCTTTCTGGCCTATAAAGGAGGCTGGCTCAGGAAGGCATGAGGCTGAAACTCATGGAGTTTCCAGAAAACATTTCTGATTTTTCACGCGTGCTCTGCGTCTCGTCAGGCAAGTCAGCAACAATCTGCTGCAACATTTAACTCTGCATGGGGATTCTGGATCACCTTTCCATCTATAAAAAGAAAAAGAGTGCCTCTTTAGAATAGAAAGACTTCAGGGCAGGGAGGGTGACTTAGCAAGAAGTTGAATTTCCCAACACGTTGGAAGCCTGATTCCAGCCCTGGCCGCCAGGCAAAACTTTAAAGGTACCACAAGAGATAATAATAATGAACCTTGCTGCAGCTTCCCTGTAAATAACCCGGGTGCTGTTAGTGATTATTATCCAACTTGTCTGCACCGCTTGCAAAGCGCTAAGACTTCAGTCTAGTGACAGTAGTTTCATATACCCACGTGAAAAAAAAAGATCACATACTTCACACAACTGACCGTAAAATGTGTGTTAAAGGCCTCTGACCAAGCTCCAGACATCTCCAGTGGAACGCTGCTACGCAAAATCCAGTTATTAATGGCTTTTTGAACAACTGTTCAGAATATGAGAGGCAAAAGCCGAAATTTTGCTTCCCTGAGGGTAGAAATCTTTGGATAAAGAGCCCTGCTTCAGTGCAAGGGAAGATGTGAAGCACTTCCTGGAATAATTAGCATGTCACCCTTTTTATTGTTTTCTTCTCTGTGACTGCTGTCCTCTAGATGCACAAATAAAGTTCTTCTGGATCCTCCAACCATCAAAAAAAATCACAGCTGCCTTCCAAACAAGTTGTTTGGAAATAGTCAGGTAGAGCAAAGCTGAGCTGTAGGCAGAGTAGCTGGAACTACAGGTTGAAAACACCCTTGAAACCTGGTTGCAACCAGAAAGAAGATGGGGGGAGCTGTCATTTAAATAGCTAGATCTGGAGAGTTCTGAAATAAAGGCCTGTAGATATTGCTGGTTCTGCGTAACAGCTGTTCTAAAGCACATATTTATCTCATGCAGAATAACTTCATTTTATTTTCTGTGTCTGTAACACTGCTTTTCCTAATTTTCCTAATTTCAGAAGGGGTGGATAGAGTGGTTCTTCTGTAAGATGCTGTACACTTTAAACTACCGGTATATAAGGTCAGTTGTTGTATTCTCTGCCAAAACAGACACAGCATAGCCTCTTAAGTACAAGGAATCAAGAACTGTTGAGTAGATAATGATCTCAACATGAACGTGCTTGTAGCAGCAAAACCAGTTTCTACAGGGAGATTCTGTGGGTGCTGCCATCGAAGACTGTAATTTTCATGCGATTGCTAACAGGGGAGGCTCCCTGCTCTCTGGTATCTTGCTGAAAACAGGTGTCAATATGATTCTCAGATACTAAGCTGATTTTTTTAATGTATGTTTCAAGAGATCTCCCCTGGTTCAAGTCCGGGACAAACCCTGATAAAAGCCATGCCTTTTCAGCTTTCCGAAATGAGAATGTTTTATGACAGACTCACAGAATCATCTTCCGCTACAGAAGCTGCTTTCTGTGTGACTTGTTGGTGCAGGTCAGTGATCAGGCACCAGAAACGTCGGGCGTAAATGAATTCTTATTCTTGTCTGGGGACAGTCCCACTTGCAAGCTGTGATGGCCATGCCTGTTCTTGGGTCACCGAAAGAGCAAGTGGTGCTGTGTGTGCCTTCACTGCTGATGGCCTTCTATCCACACACAGGTTTGTGTCGCTGCACATCTCTCTTTCTTCCCTTAAGCTTGGGAGCTTGTAAATATTGAAGAGTTCAGGTTGTAAATAAGAAAGAAACAGCAGGCAGTAGTGGGTGAAAGGAAGCACCAGTAGCCAAATTTGATGTATTTCCCTCCTTGACAGATCAGTCCTGCCTGCTGTCTCTCTCTCTCCATATACATGTTAGGGGCCTGGCTGGTGTGTCTTTATTCAGACAGCTCTGCAAAAGCCGGCGTGATCGGCTTTCTGCACAACACTGTCCTGTTTTGTGCACGTGTCACCAGCTCTGCTTTCATCACAGCCCACTTTCTTTCCAGACCTCTCAGTCCCTCCAGATCCAAGTGGAGAGACTGATCTGCACTCTCCTCTGCTCATGCTCTGGGGAAGTCTCCAGATTCACAACTCTTTTCAGCCCTCACCCTTTGAGGACACCTTCCTCAGAGTTCACACCACCTATTTTATTGTGCTCTGCTCTCACCTGGATGCAGGATATGTCTGCGTTAGCGCGTGCTAACAAATGATTGTCTAATAAGACAATTCCTGTTTTGCTCATAACTTACAAAATGGTTTCTGAAAGATTTGGCATCTCTCTGTTGCCTGTCTACCTTAATGGGGACTTGGACTTGCGATGCTCAGACAGTCAAAAATCCCCTTGTAAGACCCAGGCATGTTTCACAACTGTTCTGCCTGCCTGAACGGGTGTTGGGAAACACCTCAATTACACTGTGCGCAAGTGCTCTGCAAAAGCAAACGGCTCCTCACTTTCTTCCTGTGTTAACAAGCCTCCTAGAACTGCAAAACGGAAAAAAGCTCAACAGGAAAGGCAGACATAACCAGTTCCTTCCTTAGACATCTCAGTGACTTCAGCCCTGTCGCTCTGCACTACCGAAGGCAATGGGGAAGGGAATTCAGGGGAAGTAAGCTGGGGCAACGAGCTGCATGTTGCAGAACAAGACTTAGGCCCAGGCAAGTCAGAGCATCGCCCAGGCCTGTGAACCACATCTGGGCCTTTCCAAAGCCCCAGAGCAGCTGCAGGCAGGCCTGTAGTGGCAGAGGAATCACCTGCATGATGTGGGTTGAGGAGGTTCCAGCTAAATCCCTTCCGCACAAGACTTGCCAAGGCAGTCAGCACAGGCTGATTAGGGCACTTCTCTGTTTCTCTACTGCTGATGGCATTTCCTTGCAAACTCCTAAAAGACACAGAGACAATGACAGCAATTTATCTGAGAAAAGTGTTTGGTTTTTAGCTCTGACTACCAAGCACTTGTACACAAAGAGTTCTGTGTCTCTAGATTAACTGACAATTAAAGGATTTCTAAACCCTTATTTATATCTTTCAATAAGCCAGTCTTGCAGTTATGGG
This sequence comes from Rhinopomastus cyanomelas, assembly GCA_013400115.1. Lineage (NCBI taxonomy): Eukaryota > Metazoa > Chordata > Aves > Bucerotiformes > Rhinopomastidae > Rhinopomastus > Rhinopomastus cyanomelas. The sequence goes on from VXBP01004488.1 coordinate 296,933, forward strand.
ACAACTGGTACATACTCATGAGTTACACTTGATGCAGTGAGTGCCCTCCAGCTAGGGCGGACTTTGGGACTAAAATACTGAGTCCCTGATGTCAACTTTGTTTCCTTGTCTAAAGGGCACAGAAATATCAATAGGACTCTAGTGGTATCAGAAGTTTCTTAACCACATGGTGATGACTGCTGATAACTCAAAACCGGAGTTCTCTGTTTCAAAGGACCTGAGCTTTACTGAATCAAACCACATTCCCAAAGACCAAGACTTTGGTCTTGCCTAGCCAAGTGGAGTTCAGGGTCTCGTGAGGTAGGAACAGAATGCCAAGCAGAATCACAACCCTGGACTTCAGGAGGGCCAACTTTGGCCTTTTCAAGCAATTTCTAGGGGAAATCCCATGGGACAGGGTACTGGCAGGTAAAGGAGCTCAGGATAGCTGGTTAACATTCAAAGACCACATTCTTGCAGCACAAGAAAAGAGCATTCCAACAAGAGATAAGTCAAGGAAGGGAGCCAGAAGACCTGCGGGGTTAAACAGGGAGCTGCTGGGCAAACGGGAGAAGAAGAAGAAAGCCTATAAGTCATGGAAGGAGGGGGTGGCCACTTGGGGTGATTATAAGGCTGCAGTGAGAGAATGTAGGGATGCAAATAGAAAGGCCAAGGCCTCCTTGGAATTAAACCTTGCAAGAGAGGTCAATGGCAACAAAAAGAGCTTCTTCAAATACAT
>VXBP01004488.1:298265-337102 GCA_013400115.1 Rhinopomastus cyanomelas
GTATAACAAGGGTAAGTGTAGAGTCTTACATCTGGGCAAGAACAACCCCAGGTACCAGTATAGGCTGGGGACTGACCATTTGGAGTGTAGTGTAGGGGAAAGGACCTGAGGGTCCTGGTGGACAGCAGGATGACTATGAGCCAGCAGTGTGCTCTTGTGGCCAGGAGGGCCAACAGCATCCTGGGGTGGATCAGAAGAGGGGTGGTTAGCAGATCAAGAGAGGTTCTTCTCCCCCTGGAGTATTGTGTCCAGTTGTGGGCTCCTAAATTCATGAAGGATGTGGAGCTGCTGGAGAGGGTCCAGTGTAGGGTAACAAGGATGATGAAGGAGGTGGAGCACCTCCCTTATGTGGAGAGGCTGAGGGGTGGGCTCATTAATGTCTATAAATATGTGAATGGTGGGTGTCAGGAAACTGGAGCCAGGCTCTTCTCAATGTCATCTAGTGATAGGATGAGGGACAACGGTTGTAAGCTGGAACACAGAAGGTTCCACATCAATCTGAGAATTAACTTCTTCCCAGTGTGGATGATGGAGCGCTGGAACAGGCTGCCCAGGGAGGTTGTAGCGTCTCCCTCTCTGGAGACTTTTATGACCCGTCTGGATGTGTTCCTGTGTGACCTGGTCTAGGTGATCCTGCTGTGGCAGAGGGATTGGACTAAGATGATCTTTCGAGGTGCCTTCCTATCCCTAAAGTTTCTGTGATTCTGCGATACTGTTACACACAGTGCACCTGTACAAGAAATAAATCTCATTCAGTTTTGCAAACCCATTATCATGGTATCACAGTAATGATAAGGTTGGAAAAGACCTGAAAGATCATCCAGTCCAACCTAAATCCAAATAAACCCAGTAAACCTAACATCTAACCTCTAGATCATGCCACTCAGCACCTCATCCAGCCTAACCTTGAACACCTCCAGGGATGGCGACTCAACCACCTCTGTGGGCAGCCCATTCCAAAACCAGATCACTCTTCCAGTGAAAAATCTTTTCCTAATGTCAAGTCTAAACCTCCCCTGATGGAGCTTCAGACTATGCCCCCTTTTCTTGTCTCCAGTAGCCAGGGAGAAAAGACCGACCCCTGCCTGACTACAACCACCCTTCAGATAGTTATAAGCAGCGATAAGGTCACCCCTGAGCCTCCTCTTCTTCAGGCTGAACAAGCCCAGCTCCCTCAGCCTCTCCTCACAGGGCTGATCTTTCAGCCCCTTAACCAATTGAGTTGCCCTTCTCTGGACCCGTTCCAGCACCTCGACATCCCTCTTAAACTGAGGGGCCCAGAACTGAACACAACACTCCAGGTGCGGTCTAACCAGTGCCAAATACAGGGGAAGGATAACCTCCCTTGACCTGCTGGCCACACCATTCTTGATGCAGGCCAGGATGCCATTGGCCCACTTGGCCGCCAGTAGTAAGCACTCTGCATAGCTACTTGCTTAGTTAATCCAGTCAAAGAAAAAAAATTGCCTGAAGGAACATGTCTGCAGTGTTCTGAACAAAGGCTGCTTGTGTTCCAGATTAATTTCTAGCCTTTTTCTAGTTAAATCACAGAATCACAGAACTTTAGGTATTGGAAGGGACTTTGAAAGATCATCTAGTCCCATTCTCTGCCACAGCAGGATCACTTAGATCAAGTTGCACAGGAACATGTCCCGGTGAGTTTTAAATGTCTCCAGAGAAGGAGACTCCCCAACCCCCCTGGGCAGCCTGTTCCAGTGCTGTCACCCTTACCATGAAGAAGTTCCTTCTCACATTTATGTGGAACCTCCTATGTTCCACCTGACACCCATTGCCCCTTGTCCTATCATTAGATGACACTGAGAACATCCTAGCTCCATCCTCCTGACACCCACCCTTCACATGTTTATCAACATTAATGAGGTCACCGCTCAGTCTCCTCTTCTCCAAGCTAAAGAGACCCAGCTCCCTCAGCCTTTCCCTATAAGGGATATGTTCCACTCCCTTAATCATCTTTGTGGCTCTGCCGTGGACTCTCTCAAGCAGTTCTGTGTCCTTCTCTTTGCAAAACAGGTTCTGACTATTATGGTTCATCATTAATCCAAACTGCTCTGTGTCAGAGTGGAGAACATTCAGTGCACAATTGGACTTCTATTTTCTGAAAGTTTAGTTTTTATTTGACCACACAACTGTCATTAAAGGTCATTTTTATGAAGAAATAACAAACTCAAATCTTGCATAACTCAGAGTTATAAAATAATTTTGTGGCTGAAATCATAATGGTTGTTTGGTATTTTTGTTGCCACATGACAGATGCCAATCCAGTTCCTGTGTTCTCCTTCCAGCACAGCCTCCTCTCCCTCAGTGGGAGCTCAAAAGAAGTCAGATACTTTGGTCACATGAATGAGAGGTATCTCGATACTGCCTTTGCATGAACAGTGCAAATTTGCAGAAGCAGCTGTAACCTCTCCTGCACTGGAATAATTCCTTCCTGTATATAAAAGGAAACAGAGAATGAGTCAGAACTGGTAAGAGAGAATATGGGAACGATCGTATTTCAGACCAGGAAAAGGATGGGGACAGAACACAGCTCTGTAGACCAGAGCAGTTAACCCAGCTGTCCTGTCACAGTGCTACACATCAGCACAAATTGGAATTGTTTCCTGCAGCTTACAGCTAAGAGCCAGAAGGGCACCCTGAAAACATTTGAGTGAACAACAGAATTGCATCTCCAAAGTTGTTTGAAAATGAATAAATCCTTAATCGCCGCTTGTTAGTTATGTTGGGCTGCCTCACCCACGCTTAACACGGCCTCAGGATTTGGCTCAGAAACATCAAAAGAAATTAAAACTATATCTTCCCAAGATATGGCAAGTATTGCAGCATACCAAAGGCCCAGGTATAACCTTTTGCACTCTAGTCAGTACACAATAGATTTTATTTGTAAATGACAAAAATACCTTCTTACTCACTCCTTGTGAACTTGAAGTGGATTTCTTCTGCCATACGCTCACACTGGTTTATTATTGCAGAAGAGCAGACAAGGGTTGAGCTGAGAACATGGGTTTGCCATTGAGTGGTCACAAAGTGCTGTGTTTTGCACAAAACAACTTTGCACTTCAAAGTTTCTCAGAAAATCGGAGCTGTTTGCACAGAGTTGTTATTCTAGGGTTGCTTACAAGTGCTGAACTGTAGCTGTGCTTGCTAGTACATGAAAGATACAGCTAGATGGCTGTTTGGGTTTTGGTTATTTTTTCTTTCTTTTTGTGTGTGTGTTTGCGGTACCAAGTATCAATTGCACCGAAAAAAACCCGGCAGTCGTGGAATCACAGAATCATCATGGCTGGAAAGGTCCTCCAGGATCACCAAGTCCAACCCTCACCCCACCATCTCCCTAACCTCTAGGGTTAATAATCACCCACGTCTCCATCAACGCTAACGCCTTGTTTCTGTTTTTCATTCCCCTTTTTCCTCGTGGCAAACACAAGAACTACAAAACAAGGTTAAGTCATTTCAGTTAAACTACCAGACAGGATAAAAGAGTAGAATTATAACAACTGCGTGTTAAGTCTTTAATGAGCAATTTCTTAACCTATCTACTAGTAACTACAGGAAAATCTTAGAGTATTTTTTTGGATGAAGAGAATATCTCTCAATCGTGTCCCAGCTGCAGGGAAATTATGCTCTCATTAGCACTGTGTAAACAACGTAACTCGATTTAAGTAAACTCTTGTGGCATCCTGAGGAACCATACCTTGCTACTCGATCAAAAATGTGCATCAAAGGGCTCCTTAGCCAGCGCAGGGCTCAGGCACGGTGGGTCAGCCCTTGTAGCCAGAGCATCCACGCACTTCGGGGCAAAACACCCGGCGAGAAGGGCTCTGCTGGCCCCGGAGAGCCAAGCGTGAGTCGCGAGGTGGGCAGACCCTTCCCCCTCCTCCTGGAGAGGAGTGACAGAAGTGGATCGGCAGCGCAGATTTCGAAGGCTCCTCAGGCAGCGTGGAGCGGGACCGAGTGTGCGCTGCGCTGCTTTTGTTCTTCCTAAGTCATCTCCGCTGATCTAAAAACGGTTGGAACCAGGTCCAAATTCAGCAGAGAAAGTGTAGGGACACAGACAGCACCCACCCACAACCATGCGGCTGTGCAGACACCCAGCTGCAAGGAGACAGCACCTGTGTAAGACGTGACCACGTGAATGAACTGCTCAGGGTGGTGGCAGAGCTAAAAGATGAAGTGGAGTGTTTGAGGAGCATGAGTGAGAGTGAGCAGCTCCGGGAGGGTAAGACAGCAGGTTGAGGCTTCAAGCAAATCACACAAATCAGAGGATTCCCTCCCCACTTACTGCCAGGCTTCAGAAGAGGACCTCAGCAAAGGGGTGGAGTGGAAACAGGTCCCTGCTCGGAAAAGCAGGCAGGTCCCCTCCCAGCCTCCCCCAACATCCCATTTGATATTGCAGAACAGGTACAGGGTTTTGAAAGAGGAGCTAGCTGCTGGAGAGCAGATTGATTCACGCAGGCCAGAAATGCCAGAAAGACTGAGTCGCTCTAGACCCACCATCACTACTAGCTCTAAAAAGAAAGGTAGGTGGGTGACTGTGTTGGGGAACTGTCTTCTGAGAGGAACAGAGGGCTAAATGTGCCATCCTGATCCACTTCACAGGAAGGTTTGCTGCCTCCCTGACGGGTTAAGCATGTAGCAGACAAACTTCCCACCCTACTAAGCCTCTCTGATTATTATGTCCTGCTAATTTTTCAGGTGGGAAGTGATGAGGTTACCAAGAGAAGCCCAAAATCAATTAAAAGAGGTTTTAGAGCCCTGGGGAGGCTGCTTAAGGGATTGGGAGCACAAGTATTTTTTCTCCTCTATTCCTTCAGAGGCAATCAAGAATGAGGACATGAACAGAAAGAGTCATCTAGTGAACTCCTGGCTCCAGGACTGGTGTTACAGACAGGGTTTTTGGTTCTTCAACCACTATATGAGATGCCTGGCCTGCAAGCAGGAGGTGGGATGCACCTGTCCCAGAGGGGGAAAAGAATTTTGGGGGCATTAGTCAGCAGGGCTCATGGACAGAGCTTTAAACTAGATATGAAGGGGGGAGGGGGGAAAACTGGCTTAACTAGTGAAAACTCTGAGTATGGGAGCCCAGCACCCGTGAGGCCATATGGCATGACAGATAACAAGAAGGGCTATCACCCCTCAATACTGAAACCTGTGTACTTGGCTCCCTCCCTGAAATGTTTCTACTCCAATGCATGCAGCACGGGCAATAAACAGGAGGAGCTGGAGGCCACTGTACAGCAAGAAAACTATGATATGGTAGCCATCATAGAAACCTGGTGGGATGACTTGCACAACTGGAGTATTGCAATTGATGGCTATCAACTTTTCAGAAGGCATAGGCAAGGAAGACGAAGTGGTGGAGCAGCCCTCTATGTTAGAGAGACATACGAAGCCATACAAATGAATGCAAGCGAGGATACAGTCGAGTCACTGTGGGTAGGAATTAGGTGTAAAGCCAGCAGGAGAGATACTATGGTGGGAATCTGCTGTAGACCACCCAACCAGGATAAGGAAACAGATCATTTTTTTATAGGCAGCTGGGAGAAGTTTCACAGTCACTGCCTCAGGTGCTCATGGGAGACTTAAATTTTTCTGATATCTGCTGGAAATATAAAACAGTAGAGAGAGAACAGTCCTGGAGCTCTTCTGGAGTGTGTGAAGGCTCTGATAAGGCAAGCAGATAATAAAGGGGTCATTGATGACAGCCAACGTGGCTTCACCAAGGGCAAATCGTGTCTGACCAATCTGGTGGCCTTTTACAATGAGGTCACAGCCTCAGTAGACAAAGGCAGAGCTACAGACAGCATCTACCTGGATCTATGCATTTGACACTGTCCCACACAGCATTCTGATCTCTAAACTGGAACAATATGGATTTGATGGGTGGACCACTCATTGGATAAGGAGCTGTCTGGATGGTTGTACCCAAAGACTTCTGCCCCTTAATCTGCACCCACAAATTCTCAATTATCTCTTCAGCTGCTCCTGGACAGAACTCAACATATTCCAGTTGCTCTTTCACATAAAGAGCTACTCCACCACCTTGCCTTGCTGACCTGTCCCTCTTGAAAAGGACATAGCTGTCCATGAACACATCCGGTCATGGAGCTGTCCCACCAGGTCTCTGTAATTGCCACCAGATCAGAATCAACTGACTGAACACAGATTTCTAACTCCTGCTTGTTCCCCATGCTGCATCCATTGGTGCACAGGCATTTCAGAGAGTGAGCTGGGCACCCTGATTTTACCCTAGGATGGTGGGAGGCCTTATGGTCTTCATCAAGACCAGAGTGATGCCTCACTGGTGCCCACCCAGTAACAATCCCACCCCTGAGGGGGAGGGAGCTGGGTCTCTTTAGCTTGGAAAAGAGGAGGCTGAGGGGTGAGCTCATTAATGTCTACAAATATTTGAAGGGTGGGTGTCAGGGGGATGGAGCCAGGCTCTGCTCAATGTCATCTAGTGATAGGACAAGGGGCAATGGTTGTAAGCTGGAACAGAGGAGGTTCCACATCAATCTGAGAAGGAACTTCTTCCCAGTGAGGGTGACAGAGCACTGGAACAGGCTGCCCAGGGGGGTTGTGGGGTCTCCTTCACTGGAGATGTTTAAGACCAGCCTGAATGCGTTCCTGTGTGACTTGGTCTAGGTGATCCTGCTGTTGCAGGGGGATTGGACAAGATGATCTTTCGAGGTCCCTTCCAATCCCTAATGATTCTGTGATTCTGTCGCACCACCTGGTCGAGGCACACATTTTCACGATATGTTTCCACATGGTTTTTAATTGCATATTTTCATAGAGTATTAGGAATACTGTGGTCAACATGGTTAAGACTGTAAAGCTTCTGTCCCTGCTGATGGTAGCCTCTGCTTCTAAGTTCATATGTGATCTCATTCAACTTCTCTGCAGAGCAAATTCTGAGGACAGTCTGTGTGTTCCTCCTAGTACTCACCATCCAGGGCCATGACCCTCATTTTGGTGTAGTGAAGCTGACAGAGTGTACCCTCTCCCCGTGGCAAAGGAAAATGTGGCCCAGTTTTTACAAGCCCATGCACCTTAAGTAGGTCAGTGAATCATACTGGTGACTCACTGTTGATTATAAGCACTTCAGTGACTGCCTGGTCTTGAAAACATTGCTACAGAGGCCATGACTTCAGGAAACATGTTCATAGGAATGTTGGTCCTTTTGAAACTGAAATGATATGTATAAAATAATTAACCAAAATCCACAGAAAAGCAGATCGAACTCATACTCTGTTTCTGCTGACCAGCGTCAAGAGAGGAAGACAGGTCACCAACTCATGTTTGCAACCTTTAGTTGGTGAGAGTTTGCACTGGATTAACCTACTGTAAGACAGTTTATCATATGCCCCAGCAATCACAAGCCTGATAATGACCACGAGGAACAAGATTCTCTCCTTAAGTGCTCTAAAAGAGATTTTGCTTAAATTAATGACATTTTCGAAATACACTATTCTGCAGGTTCCGTGACTTCCTGTCTGAATCCATGCGTCAAACCTTGTCCCAATAATCAGAAAGGTAAAAATGTATAACTGAGATTTTCCACTTCTATGATACAACAAGGAACCCTGATGTAATGCAGCAACCACAGAAAGCATTGCCATGAAATGATGAAATTTGGCAGTGCTGACAAACCGGTCGTTCCCTCAGAGCTATTCCCTCGGAGTGGAGTGTGACATTGCTGGGCAGATAGTTTTGGGAATCCTCAAATTTTCAATTTGAACCATTTCAAGTTATTTAATTGATTTAATTCTTTCCCAGTAAAGGAGAAGAATGGCTTGTTAAAGGGTTTGGGAGCAGAACCTCTGACTTTTCTGTGCGGTCAGAACGGTGATGTATTCAGAAGGTAAAGAACCAAACAAGGCAATCTGAGCAATGCAGTGAAATAGATACTGGATTCTGCAGTTTGGAACTGCCAGCTGTGGTCCAGACTGCAGCTTGGCTGGTCAAATCCTTGGGCTTTTGAACTTGTGACAAACACATCACTTCCCCTGCAGACCACTTCCACTTTTCAACAACAGGAAACTGTATCTAAGAGAGACACGTGCTTTTTGTGGAGAGCTAGCTTTGGCAGCCTGTGGGAGGAAAGACTTCCTCTTAGATCTCAGAGCTCCCAGTCTTTCGCTTTGACATGCTGCTTTGACCACTGTATCTCCTTCCCGCTGCAAAAAAACCCAACATTGAGAAAGGTCTGTCAGTGTTTACTTCTGAAAAGAAAAAAAAACCTCCTACAAACCAGTACAATTATATCTCTATATCTCAGTGCTTCTTTGGAGCTACACTGTGCTTGCTGCTGGGCAAACTGAAGAAAAAAGCTTATAGGTCATGGAAGGAGGGGATGGCTACCTGGGGTGATTATAAGGCTCTGGTGAGAGAATGTAGGGATGCAACTAGAAAAGCCAAGGCCTCCTTGGAATTAAACCTTGCAAGAGAGGTCAAGGGCAACAAAAAGGGCTTCTTCAAATACATAGCAGGTAAAACTAAAATTAGAGGCAGTGTAGGCCCCCTGCTGAATGAGGTGGGTGCCCTGGAGACAGAGGATGCAGAGAAAGCAGAGATACTGAACACCTTCTTTGCCTCTGTCTGTACTTCTGGGGACTGTCCTGATATCAAGCCCCAGACTGCTGAGACTCCAGGATCATGCAGTTCCAATTCCCCTGCCATGGGTAGGGACACCCCATCCTAGATCAGGCTGGCCAGAGCTTTATCCAGCCTGGCCTTAAACACCTCCAAAGACGGAGCCTCCACCAGCTTCCTGGACAACCCATTCCAGCCCTCACCACTCTCATGATGAAGAACTTCCTCCTCACATCCACTCTAAATCTACCCATCTCCAGCTTTGCTTCATTTCCCCTAGTCCTGTCGCTAACTGAAATCCTAAAAAACCCCTCCCCAGCCCTTTTGTTGGACCCTTTCAGATACTGGAAGGCCACAATAAGGTCACCTCGGAGCCTCATATACCCCCCATTCTAGCTGTCCTCCCTTCCACTCCTTGTTGAGTTTTTTTGTGTGACAGCATGCCCAGGAGCTCCTTGCTCAGCCAGGCAGGCCTCCTAGCACTCTTCCTTGCTTTCATCTTTGTTGGTATACATTGCTCCTGGACACAGAAGAGGTGATCCAGCTGTCCTTCCTCAAGGGCTGTAGTTGGAGGCCTGTAGCTAGTGGAGTCCCCCAAGGGTCAGTAGTGGTACCAGAACTGTTCACTCTATCCGTTAATGAACTGGATGAGGGATCAGGGTGCACTGTCAGCAAGTTTGCTGATGACACAANGGCCTTAAACACCTCCAAAGACGGAGCCTCCACCAGCTTCCTGGACAACCCATTCCAGCCCTCACCACTCTCATGATGAAGAACTTCCTCCTCACATCCACTCTAAATCTACCCATCTCCAGCTTTGCTTCATTCCCCCTAGTCCTGTCGCTAACTGAAATCCTAAAAAACCCCTCCCCAGCCCTTTTGTTGGACCCTTTCAGATACTGGAAGGCCACAATAAGGTCACCTCGGAGCCTCATATACCCCCCATTCTAGCTGTCCTCCCTTCCACTCCTTGTTGAGTTTTTTTGTGTGACAGCATGCCCAGGAGCTCCTTGCTCAGCCAGGCAGGCCTCCTAGCACTCTTCCTTGCTTTCATCTTTGTTGGTATACATTGCTCCTGGACACAGAAGAGGTGATCCAGATGTCCTTCCTCAAGGGCTGTAGTTGGAGGCCTGTAGCTAGTGGAGTCCCCCAAGGGTCAGTAGTGGTACCAGAACTGTTCACTCTATCCGTTAATGAACTGGATGNTCCGTTAATGAATTGGATGAGGGATCAGGGTGCACTGTCAGCAAGTTTGCTGATGACACAAAGCTGGGAGGCGTCGCCAACACCGCAGCAGACTTTGCTGCCATTCAGCGAGACGTGGACAGACTAGATTGCTGAGCAGAGAGAAATTTAATGAACTCTAACATGGACAAGTGTAGAGTCTTGAATCTGGGCAAGATCGACATGGGGTACACATATAGGTTGTGGACTGACCTGTTAGAAAGCAATGTAGGAGAAAGGGGCCTGGGGGTCCTGGTGGACAGCAGGATGACCATGAGCCAGCAGTGTGGCCTTGTGGCCAAGAGGGCCAAGAGCATCCTGGGGTGGATCAGAAGGTGGGTAGTTAGCAGATCGAGAGAGGTTCTTTTCCCCCTCTACTCTGCTGTAGTGAGACCACACCTGGAGTATTATGTTCAGTTCTGGGCCCCTCCGGTCAAGAAGGACACAGAGCTGTTCAAGAGAGTCCAGTGCAGAGCCATGAAGATGATGAAGGAAGTGGAACATCTCCCTTATGAGGAAAGGCTGAGGGAGCTGGGTGTTCTAGCTTGGAGAAGAGGAGACTGAGGGGTGACCTTATTAATGTCTATACATATGTGAGGAGTGGGTGTCAGGAGGATGGAGCCAGGCTCTTCTCAGTGTCATCTAGAGATAGGACAAGAGGCAATGGGTGTAATCTGGAACGTAGGAGGTTCCACACCAATCTGAGAAGGAACTTCTTCATGGTAAGGGTGACAGAGCACTGGAACAGGCTGCCCAGGGGAGTTGTGGAGTCTCCTTCTTTGGAGAGGTTTAAGACCCACTTGGATGTGTTCCTGTGTGACTTGGTCTAGGTGATCCTGTTGTGGCAGGGGGATTGGACTAGATGATCTTTTGCTGTCCCTTCCAGTCCCTAATGATTCTATGATTAGCCAGTGACAGGTTCTTTATTGATGTGTCCTCAACTACACTGTTACTAATGGGCTACTGCTCCATTACCACATCTATGCATCAGGTCTGTGGCAATGTCTGCAGAATGCAGATTCCTCTCAGTAACACACTGATGTCAGAACTACCAATGACCAGTAGTGCCTGGATGATAATTTGGATGACAAAACCTAAGTAGATTTGGCACATTCTCTTGGTAAATGTAACGTACTTATACATGGGAGGAGACCTGGTCCCCTAAATGGCACAACCTTAGCCCAAAGTTCTTTACTAACAGTTAAATAATAAAGCAATTAATTAGAAGCACCCCCTACGATGTCACTCATGGCCTAATGCTACAGCTGACAGCTGCATCTCTATTACAATTGCTTATTTTTACTGTCTGGGTTATCTCGGCCAAGGTCTGATTGAAGCCACATGGAAAGGAAGGATTCTAAAAAACGCTGCCAGCTCTTGCTGTGAAAAAATATTCTCAGGGGATGGGAGTGGGTTCCAATGCATCGTGATTTGACCTCTTCCTCGCCACGTCTGTGGAAAGAAGTGACAGCCTGTGACTAAGGAGACCAATCACACAACGGTAATAAGAAAAAAGAGAACCTCCGCTGTGAAAAGGTGGTGGGGCAATATTTGGACATAAGTCATTGATGATCCAATGTCCATTCTCAAAGAAAGGAGAGCTGGGAAGAGAATGTGAGCTGTCAGTAAAAACTTGCGTATGGACGTGAACATAAGATTTAAAAGAAAATCTTATCCACTCTTCACTGACTTGTTTTATTATCTCCTGTTTTTGCTTAGCTGTCATGACTGCAAGAGCAAATATGGAAGTAGGTGAAAAAAACCCCCCAAGCACAAACCCTCTGCACCTTGCATGTTGTTTACTGCAGTGTAGCCAATCTATAGCAAACTACTGCTATCCTGAATGTTTGGCTGCCCTAATGTCAGTGACAGAGCTGGTACCTCTCCAGCTTTGCAGCACTAGCAGTCCAACTCCAGAGTATTTATGTTCAGGAGTTTTGACAGCTTTATCCTCTAGCATGGCTGTGTAAGCCAGCTGCTAAAAATAATCAGATTGCTCCTACTCTACCATGGTCAAGGGGTGACAAACAAGAATTTGAGGATAAATTCCTAAAACTACCAGGGTTACGCAGTATCATGATGAAGTGTAAACACCGTAGACTATTTTTGGCATTCAAATGCATAACCTCTGTTTCAGAAATGCATCTAAGCAGACTTTAATTCCCCACACACATGAGTTATAGGCAGGTCTGGAAAAGCATGATTTCTTGAACCAGGACGATAATGTCTAATTTTGGAGGATCAGAGATTCAAAATTAAGAAAATATTAATAATCACTTTGCTTTTCTGCTCTACAGTCCTTCTGTCCTTGCAGTCTCAGTAATATACACAAAGGGGACCTTTCCTGGTCCTGTCCATAGCCCGACACAACTGCTTCCCCTCCAGATCCCACCAGGCTCCACAAAACTCCTCAAAAACCTTTGCTATTTCTCATTGGCACTCGACGAAAGCAACAATGTTCATGATTCTGCACAACTTCTGATTTTCATTCCTGGGACAAATGATTCTTTCGAAGTCACGGAGGAGCTTGCTGCACTGAAAAGCATCAAAGGAACAACTACAGGAGAGGATATCTATGAGAAAGTTTGCCAAACTATGAATGATTTGGAGCTAGACTGGGGTAAACTGTTCAGTGTGACAACTGATGGTGCTCCTAGCGTGGTGGGTTCCATGAAAGGAGTGGTTGCAGACATTAACAAAGAGGTGGACGAACACAACCATTCACATCCAATAGCCACACACTGCATTATCCACCAACAAGCACTGTGTTGTAAATCACTGAAGCTGGACTCAGTCATGAAAATTGTGGTGTCTTGTGTTAACTTCATTAGAGCTCATGCACTAAACCACAGACAGTGTCAGGAATTTCTGTCTGAGCTAAATGCTGCCTATGAATCTATTCTGCACCACACAGAAGTCCGTTGGCTGAGTCGAGGGAGAGTTTTGAAATGATTTTCTGACTTACTGCCACAGGTTTATGATTTTACACTTTCTAAAAACAAAGAAGTACCAGAGCTCACAGGTGCAGAATGGAAATGGCACCTTGTGTTTCTGACAGATGTAACAGAGCTACTCAACAATTTCAATGTCCAGCTGCAAGGAAAGGGGAAGCTCATCTGTGATGTGTGTTCACATGTGAAAGCATTTCAAGTCAAATCAGACCTGCTCATTAACCAAGTAAAGGAGGAAAACTTCTGCCACCTCTCCACAACTCAAAACCTGTCTGCAGAAGAACCAGCAGTTGCATTCCCAAACAAAACATGTCTGGATGTACTAGAAATGTTGCAAAAGGAGTTTCAAATTAGATTTAAAGAGCTTCGTCTCCATGAACAGGACAGACAGCTTTTCCGGAACCCATTTCTGTTGACATTGAACCTGTTGATCCGATTTACCAAATGGAATTGGCCGAACTATGGACTTGTGACTCGCTGAAAGATGCATTCAAATCAAGCAACCTTACTAATTTCTGTGCATCTCTCCCCTCAGAGACATATCATCATCTCAGGAACCATGCACTCAAAATCGCAGCCATCTTTGGCAGCACCCGTGTCTGTGAGCAGACTTTTTCCTGAATGAAACATCTGAAATCTCCAATCAGATCCAGACTAACTGATGAACACTTGCATCACTTGCTACGACTAGCAGTGACAAATATGGAACCTAACATTGACCATCTCATTAGCCAAAAGCAGGCCCACAGTCCACAATGAAATATAATTTGTTTTTGTTGGTTACAATTGTTCTTCATTTTAAATATTGCATTCTTTTTCCTGTTTTTTGTGCACTATTACACATAAAATATGTGCAGTGTGCATAGGAATTTGTTCATTTTTTCCAAACTATAGCCCGGCCCCCGACAGTGTCTGAGGGACAGCGAACCGCCCCCCTGTTTAAAAAGTTTGAGGACCTCTGGTCTAGGTGGACACTACTACAGCCCTACTGTATGAAAAAAATCACATATGAAGTAGTCAGCTGTGTTTTCCTGGCAAATGGAGAACCCATTCAAGTCAGTTCACACAGGTTTGGTACAATCCAGTGTTTTCATTAACACTTTGGATGGCATATTGGAGATTATGACATCTGTCACTGCAAAACTGGCAGTAACTGCAAGCACTCTGCAGAGTGGAAACATGCCTTGAAAGAAAAGGCTGAAGGAATTGGTAGAACAGCCTGGAAAAGAGGCAACTATGAAGGATATGCGGAAGCGCAAAGCAAAAAGGCTTCTAATACATGAAAGGATGTTACAAAACGAAGGCCATGAACTCATCGTCATCTCAACCCAGGACTGTTTAACATTTTCATGATCTATGAGGTCTCTTCCAACCTTGATAATACTGTGATACTGTGATACTGTGAATAGAGATGTTATTCAAAGCAGTGGGTTCAAACACTAGCAAATATCAGCTTAGAACTTAAGGCAATTCTGGCAAACTAGAAAACCAAAAAGAAACGTAAAACAAAGAACGTAAATATCAGAATATGACATTCAATAAAAAGATGGCAGTGCCTGGGACACTACTGCCCCAGCAGCAGTTCTGTGGAAATAGATGGAGCGATAGGCTGAGCTCAACTGTATAAGGTTTAACAAGGCCAAGTGTCGGGTCATGCACTTTGGTCACAACAACCCCCAGCAACGCCACAGGCTTGGAGAAGAGTGGCTGGAGAGCTGCCTGGTGGAGAAGGACCTGGGGGTGTTGATTGACAGCCAGCTGAACATGAGCCAGCAATGTGCCCAGGTGGCCAAGAAGGTCAATGGCATCCTGGCCTGTATCAGAAACGGCGTGACCAGTAGGAGCAGGAAGGTGATTGTGTCCCTGTACTCGGCACTTGTGAGACCGCACCTCGAGTACTGTGTCCAGTTTTGGTCACCACAGTACAGGAAGGACACTGAGGTGCTGGAGCGAGGCCAGAGAAGGGCAACCAAGCTGGTGAAGGGGCTGGAGGACAAGCCCTATGAGGAGAGGCTGAGGGAGCTGGGGTTGTTGAGTCTGGAGAAGACTGAGAAGGGACCTTATTGCCCTCTACAACTATCTGAAAGGAGGTTGTAGCAAGGCTGGTGTTGGCCTCTTCTCTCAAATTAGTGATGATAGGATGAGGGGAAATGGCCTCAAGTTGCATCAGGGGAGGTTTAGGATGGATATTAGAAGGAAATTCTTTACTGAGAGGGTGGTTAGGTACTGGAATAGATTGTCCAGGGGGGTGGTAGTGTCACCATCCCTGGAGGTGTTTAAGGAACGAGTGGACGTGGCGCTTGGGGATGTGGTCTAGTGGTTAGATACTAGGGGAAAAGGTTGGACTCGATGACCCTGGAGGTCCTTTCCAGCCACGATGATTCTGTGATTCTGTGAACTCAGGGTTATTACTACTCACAGAATCATAGCATGGTTTAGGTTGCAAGAGACCAACCCACTGTGTGCTGCTGTAATGAGGTATCTGCAATTGAGTATGGCCTGTACAACAGCTGAAATAACTCTGCTTTGCTATCCACCTAGGGACTTCGCTTGGAGAAGAGGAGACATAGGGGTGACCTCATTAATGTTTATAAATATGTGAGGAGTGGGTGTCAGGAGGATGGAGCCAGGCTCTTCTCAGTCTCATCTAGTGATAGGATGAGGGGCAATGGGTGTGAGCTGGAACGTAGGAGGTTCCACATCAATATGAGAAGGAACTTCACAGTGAGGGTGACGGAGCACTGGAACAGGCTGCCCATGGGTTGTGGAGTCTCCTTCTCTGGAGGCACTTAAAACCCATCTGGATATGTTCCTGTGTGACTTGGTCTAGATGATCCTGCTGTGGCAGGGGGATTGGACTACATGATCTTTCGAGGTCCCTTCCAATCCCTAGTGTGTGATTCTGTGACTTATAAATCCTTATAAAACGACTGGTTGCAGTTCTAGGTGCCAAGAAAGACATGTGTCAGAAGAGGTAGAAGAGCAAAAAGTCATGCATTCAGAGGGTCTGGAAACTGCCTGCAAGCTGAGTTCAGGCATACAGCCACAGGAAAATAATGGAAAGGGGATGCTATAGTGATCCTAAAGTCCATAAGCAGCATACAAATAAAGTGTTTAAATGTCTGTAGTAGACAGGACAAGAACTAATAGATTTCAGCTGCAGTGACTGAATCATAGAATCATAGAATCACTACGGATTGGAAGGGACCTTGAAAGATCATCTAGTCCAACTCCCCTGCTACAGCAGGATCACCTAGACCAAGTCACACAGGAACTTATCCAGTTGGGTCTTGAATATCTCCAGTGAGGGAGACTCCACAACCCCCCTGGGCAGCCTGTTCCAGTGCTCCGTCACCCTCACCGTGAAGAAGTTCCTTCTCAGGTTGATGTGGACTGAAATCTGTTTTCATGAGAACAAACTGACCAGTAGCACACACTATTTCCAATATCTCTATCATTAGGTGTTTTAAAGCACATGAAACAATATCACAGATTGAATGACCCTGCTTTCAGACCGAGGGATGGTCCTTTGAATGTGATTTGTCTTATAATTTAATGAAAGAAAAAGTAACACATAATATTGTATTGTAGATGGCTCATCCCCGAGCCATCTGCTGGAAACAAACCTTAAAAAGTGATGCACAACCCTCTGCCTCTCAGATGACCTCCCTCTCACAAGACCTTGTGGATGTGAATGTTATCAATTCCTGTTTTGATATGCAGAAACAAAAACACTAACATGGCAAAAAATAACCTCAAGCAAATAACCCTCTTCCTCTTGAGTCTTTCACACAAGTTTCTTCTGTCCAACTGAAAAAAAAAATAAGTGTGTGTTTTATGCCTATTATGGAAATAGAGGACTGTTTGAAAAACTAAGTGCAAATCTTTCTAACAAACAGCAGTCCTTCCAGAAATTAATTCCTTGCCTAACATGACAATCCACTCTGTGAGACAAAACTGTCTTCAGATACCCAGGATTTAGGTAATGCTTTTAATTTGCAATGACTGCAGGTTTATCTGGTGCTTCAGTCCCTATTCCCTGGGAATACTGCAAGGTTAAAACCATGACTGTTAAAGGAAAAGTCAAAACACAGAACTAGAACAATGTTGTGAAAACAGTGTTTTCCTTGCCTATGCATCAGAAAAGAGGGACTGGTCTAGGTAGTACATTGGCTGGAACCATTATCAGCTTTTTACATTACGCACAGCTTTTCACATTAGCGATACTTCTGCTGCATTTTTTGTCTGTTTCTTTTATCTGGAAGACACCTCCGGTGGTCATAAAAAATACCAAAAGGATCTGAAAACCAGAAAAACCACCAGTCCTCCCTTTCTTTGATTTAGCAAAATATGGCTGCTATAATTGCTAAAAGAACTTCAGTAACTTGTGTGAGGTAAGAGATGTTTAAGAGATAGACTAATTTTCCATAGAAGATCTGAAATTAAAAGTCCCTTTTAACAGCTCCAAATATGACTATAATGAAGATCTTTATGGGATTATTTTATACTGACTGAGGATTCAAAATAAGAGAAAAAAGATAAATCATCTAAGCCAGACTCAGAGACTAGGACAAAGGGTTACTGATTCTTATGCTGTGAAGAGCAGGCAGTGGAGGAGCACGGATATTCCCACCGTCTGTTAGGCAGCAGCTTTACACCGTGCAAGCATTACTTGCAATCCAAGGAACCTGAATAAGGGAATGTGAACTGTATGCTGCAGCCAGTGAGGATTTGTGCGCTTGGCTAGACAAGAGAGACCACCACCACATGGAAGGAGGAGCTCCTAGAAAAATCCGTCTGAAATGACAGCTACCCTTCATTCAGTTTGATCAAGACACCATTAAGACACAAAACACTGGTGTGGCAATATGTCAGCTTTGCATACCTTTCTGCATCTGAAATAATGGCTGTGAATGAGTTTTTCTACTTGCCCCATCAGGTCTCCATCTCTTGAGACATTCAAAGCCTGCCTAGACACGATCTGCTCTAGGAGAACCTGCTCTAGCAGGGTGTGTTGGACTGCTGATCTCCAGAGGTCCTTTCCATCTCTTACAATTCTGTGATGCTATCATCATCTGATTTGCTGAAGTTTGTTAACATGCAAGAAATGTTAACCTGTAAAGGTATGTTCTTAAGTGTAAGGATATTAGGAGACAAATTGCTGAATAGGAGTGGTTTTCTAAACAAGGCCTCCAAAGTAATAAAACCCAGAAACCCAGAGATGGTTACAGACAACGGACCCAGCAACCTCAGCTCTGAAAACAGTGCCAAGCACAATAGTGAGGACATTGACTCATGGAGGGTTGTTTAAATTCCCCAAGTAAACCAATACACATCTGCATCGCATCCTGGAGAACAGCCAGACTTGGAGATTTTATCTTCTTGTTTTATGAAACTCCTTAAAACGACTCTTGGGTGATCTCAGGCAAAACCTAAACAGAGTTTAGGAAATACAGGACTCCTGTGGCTAATCTGGCTGAAGGATGCTAAAGGAAAGTAACTTGTAAGCATGTCAGCCACAGTCCAGTAGGTCATGTACGCTTGTAGAGATTCAGCTCAACCCAGGTTCATTTGACAAAGGCAAGAAAACGTTGCTTCACCCACACAGAAGTTCAAACAGGAAAATTCAAACATGTCAGACTTTTAAGACCAAACCTTAACTTTTGAGCGTGCACGGCTAACTGACCCTTTCAACACAAAAGCCTTTCTGAACAGTCTTATCCTACACTATCTCTTTTTTCAGTATACTACCAGTACCTGAGAATCAACGCGATCACGAGAAGGTTTCTAATATTAACCCTAACAATGTCTCCCACAAGAATTGCACTCTTTCGCACAGAGCAAGAAGTCCATTACAGCCCCGTAAAAGAGGAAGTGTACTGCATATAGGTTTCGTTATAACATCTATACCGAATGCTGTTTTGATTTGCAAATACTATATGAGTCAGTTCTGATTGCTTCAGATGTAGTCATTGGGTCATATGAAATGACCAGTCATTTGATTTTACATTTTCACAAAGACCTGAAGAGGACTTGAATTAAATCTCATGAACATTTGTGCTTCTGTGTGCTGCAGTATTTGCGGTGTTGATTCAACAAAATCCATTTGTCCTTTTCAACATGATTTTCTAGCATTCATATTAAATTTACACTAAGCAATGCCAGAATTGCCCTCAAGATACTTCAAACTATCAGATTATATGAATGTGTAAAAAGAAATGCTTGTCTAATCGATACTTAGCTTTTAAAACTAGAAAAGAAAACAACCTGGAAGCTTCCTCCATATATTCCTAATTTGTGGGAGAATAATCTTCTTTCTTAGGTTAGGCTAAGCTTTTGAAAATGTCCCTGAAATACACTGCTTTGCCCTGAATTACACAAGCAATTAACAGAAAACCCAACAACTCAAACCAAATCTGAGAGAAGATGATTTCCACGACAGAACAAACAGGGTGACAATGGTTGAGCATAGCGGTATCTGTAACTACGTCGTTATAGAAGAAGAAAGATGGAAGGTCTACAAACTATTCATTTTTTCCCATTCCAAACATTTGTTGCTTCTTAACATGATTATTTCAATTTTTTAGGATATTAAAGTCAACACACTTTACACAGTAAACAACATCATCGGGATCGTATTTGTTCCTCATTCTGCTGCGATGTTCAAAGATTTCTCACATGCAAGAAGCAAGATATTCCCTTGTAAAAATTTTGTTCTTTCATCCTCTGATAACACCCAGGGTTACTTCTTGGGAATACAGGGAAAGTGTTTTGGTGTACAGTGCTCTGAGTTCACCTTGGCGTACTTCCTCAGACAAGAGCAATACTTATTAATCCTGATCCTGCTGTGGTAGGGGGGCTGGACTAGATGATCTTTCGAGGTTCCTTCCAATCCTTAATGATTCTATGATTCTTCAACAGCAGCAACTTCATTTGAGAAGAAGCACTATATTTAACATCCCATTCATCATATTAAAGCTCATGGTGAAGTTTCATGTCCTGCTACCTCCTTACAGTGCTATTTCTTTCCAAACTAGTAGTCTGATCAGCCACGTCTCTTTCTGCTGTCTCTTTTTACATATATATTACAAGGAGAAAGCAGGTAAAGAATAAAGTTGGTTTGGCAATTGTCTAAACTTCCTATTTCTTAATTGGTTAATCTACTAGATTAACAAAATTGGGCTTTTCCAATAGAGTTAAGGTAGCACATAATTTCTTTCTTTGATTTTACAACATTAACTATTGAGTGGATTATTTGGAATGACATTTGTCTCTCACTGTCTATCATCATTTATATTCCAGTTTACTGATTTCACTTGGCAAAGACTTCTGTGTGGCTTTAGTGCATTTTCAAACCTCACTATGTAGCCCAATTGCTCTTTGGAATGGAATGGGACAAATCTTCTTTCAGATTTCTGTCTTTTCCTCCAATTCCTTTTGAAAGAATTGACATTCACTGAAACTGAGCAAGCATGGATATAGGATCAAACACCACCCTGTCGTACCAATGCACCACCTCACTGAACCAGCCCAGGTGCCACATCAACCAGGTTTCAATGTCAAAGAAACGGGCTACTAGAAAAGGCAGGTGAGATGTGGAAAACCTGAAACACCATCAAAAAGTTCATAAAGCAATGTGGATGCAT
Source organism: Rhinopomastus cyanomelas (assembly GCA_013400115.1). Lineage (NCBI taxonomy): Eukaryota > Metazoa > Chordata > Aves > Bucerotiformes > Rhinopomastidae > Rhinopomastus > Rhinopomastus cyanomelas. Next base: position 318,700 of record VXBP01004488.1, read on the forward strand.
CAGCCAAAATCTGAGGTGTAAATTCACAGGAAAGACAAAACTCAGTTGAGCTGGTGGTCAATAGTCATTAGCAAACTACAAATAACAGAAGAAAGACTGCAATGTACTGTATGCAGTAGCTATGCAAAGGAAATGAATAAAGATGACCCTACAAGGCTGGCAGTCATATTCAATCTTAAAAACGACTTAGGTCACATCCTAATTTGTTTGGAAATGCAGCCCACAGTTATGTAAAGCAAGCGTCGTCACGATTGCGTAAACTTATTTACAATAGCGTAAATAAAGGAAGCAGCATGCAAATATGTTGAAAATTTGACTGATGTTAGGCAGACTTGCTGATGCTACTGCAGTGATTTCACTGCTGTGGTGATCAGCAAATTGCACAGGGACAGTTATGTCTCATAATTGGTCGTCGCCACCAAAACACAGAACATGCACACACAGCTTGGCTTTATGCTGCACCTGAGGAACAAGTCACGTGCAGTGAGAAAACTAATAGGGCCGTGAGCACACTGACCGCACTCTTCTGTGGATTCAAGTTCAGATACGTTGACAGGTAAGAAAGGGTGTCAGATAAGTGCTGTAAGTTTAATCTGCATGTATGATTGTCAGAAAGGAAGGAGTTTTAATGTGCATAAAGCCTGCGTTGCTCTTGCTGTAGAAAAGACAATGAAATGTGCCGGTTTCGGAGAACCTGATCGTCACTCCTTGCGGGTTGCCAGAGAACCACTACTATGTACAACCCAGGGATACACCTGGAAGGTTTCCAGTTGTAACTTTGCAACATTTCAGATGACAAGAAATAATCGAGTTGCACCAGAAAGCATTATTGATGACAAGTGAGTAGGAAATTGAAACGATGTAAGTGTATGTGCCTTTGCACAAGTACCATTATGGCAGAAGGGAAGAAAGCAAAGGACACTGGCACGTTTTGTTCTGTTCACAAGATTACTATGTGCTCAGTCTGCCAATTCCAAATGAAAAATGTCTATAACAAACTAGGCCAGAGGCAGGGATTTCCTAAAGAACATGAGAAAATTGTGTGATCAGTCCCATTGTCCAGCTCATTAAGTGCTCACTTGAAATAAATATAAAGCATTAATGCAAGCGGTGTGACAATTTTATCTTCGGAACCTCTAGTTTCACTGCTTAATTTGCATACACACTGAAGAGCCTCTTGTGCCAAATATGTGGTATCTGTGAAATAATGGACAGCAAGAAATAGAAAACTATGAATATTGGCCAGTCCTGGTTCACAGAACATTGGCACAGGTTTTTATCTGGTAGAGATGTTAATCATAGGAAGGAAATCCTCATCAGGATCGGAAGAAGGCATATCTTCATCAGCCAAAGACCGATAAAGATAAAACACAACATTCTATTCTTTTCCTTGCTAAAATTAACATCTCCAGAGAAGTGGAAGTCTGATTCAGAATTTGTACAGATCTTTAATGACTAAAAAGTCAGGAAACTGGAAGAGTGACACAAAACCTATCTACTTTTCATCTTCCTAAATGCAGTTGTCTGCTTGAGTGGACGCAGTACTTCACTGCAGGACAATGCACATGCTGTGTGCCAGTGCACTGCATATATTCATGACAGCACTTCCCTCCCACTAAGTGGCATTTAATGCAGAAAATACAGAACCAGACGGCAACTAAAACTCAGAAGTCTTTTGTTTTAGCTACATTAATCTTTTACAAAAAATACATAGAATCATTACAGATTGGAAGGGACCCCAAAAGATCATCTAGTCCAATCCCCCTGACACAGAAGGATAACCTAGACCAAGTCACACAGGAACACATCCAGGCAGGTTTTAAACATCTCCAGGGAAGGAGACTCCACAACCTCCCTGGGCAGCCTGTTCCAGTGCTCCGTCACCCTCACTGTGAAGAAGTTCCTTCTCATATTTATGTGGAACCTCCTGTGTTCCAGCTTACAACCATTGCCCCTCGTCCTATCACTACATGACACTGAGCAGAGCCTGGCTCCATCCTCCTGACACCCACCCCTCAAATATTTATAGACATTAATGAGGTCACCCCTCAGCCTCCTCTTCTCCAAGCTAAAGACACCCAGCTCCCTCAGCCTCTCCTCGTAAGGGAGGTGCTCCACCTCCATCATCTTTGTTGCCCTACGCTGGACCCTCTCCAGAAGCTCCACATCCCTCTAGAACTGAGGGGCCCAGAACTGGACACAATACTCCAGGTGTGGTCTCACCAGGGCAGAGTAGAGGGGGAGAAGAACCTCTCTTGATCTGCTAACCACCCCCCTTCTGATCCACCCCAGGAGGCTGTTGGCCCTCTTGGCTACAAGAGCACACTGCTGGCTCGTAGTCATCCTGCTGTCCACCAGGACCCCCAAGTCCCTTTCTCCTAAACTACTCTCCAACAGGTCAGTCCCCAGCCTATACTGATATCTGGGATCGTTCTTGCCCATATGCAAGACTCTACACTTACCCTTGTTGTACTTCATTACATTTCTCTCANTGTGCCTGGAGACAGCCTCTAGTACAAATTGTCCCATCATCTTTCCTGGGATGGAGGTGAGGCTGACCGGTCTATAGTTACCTGGGTCTTCCTTCTTTCCCTTTTTAAAGATTGGGGTCACATTTGCTGTCCTCCAGTCCCCAGGCACCTCTCTTGTTCCTCAGGACCTAGCAAAGATGATGGAGAGTGGCCTAGCAATGACTTCCGCCATCTCCCTTAGCACACGCGGGTGCATCCCGTCTGGGCCCATGGATTTGTGCATGTCCAGCTTGCTCAACTTATCCCTAACCCAGTCCTCATCAACCGAGGCAGGCTCCTCTCTTGCCTCAACCTCCTCTACAGACTGGAGCTTAATATCAAGACAACCCCCAGAAGTATAGACAGAGGCAAAGAAATTGTTGAGTATCTCTGCCTTCTCTGCAGATACACAGAACAACGGACAGCAGAACATGAAAGAAAGAAATGGGCTTTCATGAGTGGTATCAGAAGAAATCTGTTTGTTGTGGAAGAGGAACAAATGCTATTGTGACCAGAAAAAGAAGCAATTAGGTTTCAAATTATATTTTGCTTCATTCTGACAAAATCATAAAGATTCTGAAAGTTAGTAGTCAAGTGAATGTTTATCAAGACTTCAGAATTATGCTGATTTCCTCAAAACTGAATTAGTGTTGTACCTCCCAACAGGCCCCTGGCATACCCCTTTACTTGTCATACCTGAACCTCACATCTAGTGCTTGCCCAGTGACAGGACAAGGCAACAGGTACAAGCTGGAACACAGGAAGTTTCATTTAGATACAAGGCAAAACGTTATTTATGTGGGTGACAGAGCATTGGAACAGGCTGCCCAGACAGTCTGTGGAGTCACCTTCTCTGGAGTACTCAAAACCTGCCAGAACGCAGCCCTGTGCTCTAGGCAATTTTGCTTTAGTGAGGGGGTTGGACTAGGTAATCTCTAGAGGTCCCTTCCACCTCCAAAAATTCTGTGATTCTGTGTTCTCCATTGTATCTTCTCTTGTCCCCTTACTCCCTGCTGGCTTTGAGGAATCTTTGTGCACGTGGAGCAGAGGAAAACAGCTCAATTTGTATCTCTTAATTATCCTGTATTATCCTTGTTAGGTGTACCTGGTAGTATCTTTTCTTTTCAAAGCAAAGCTTCTTGGATTTTATTTCATATTCCCTATTAGCACCCAAAACAGCTATGGCCTTAAAGCCTGAAAAAAATGCTGCCTTCATCTGTCTACGCCGAAGGCATTTCTCTTTGAAAACAGAGACTAGCAGGTTTATCAGGGCCTTAGCCTTTTCTCTTCTTGCAAGACATATCAAAATCAAAATGAGTGACTAATGACAGAAGAATTGTTGAAATCTTTCCATCACTTTGGATACTTGGCCCATGAGACATGTTTGTTACATGAACTTTGTAAAAGTTTACGGATGAATGTATCAATAGGGATTTAAGTGCAGGAAGCTCTTTACCCAACTCTGCAGCTCGGTCAGGAATTCTACAGAAGTTTGTTTTCTCTGCTGATGCACGACATAAAACAGAAATTGAAGACACTTGGGGGCCTTGGTTACTCTAACGTCTGCATTCTGTAGCAGTCTTTATTAAGAGTATTTCAAACTATGGATTTGTTCATAATTTCACAGTGGTCGGGTAGATGCACTTCCACCACTACCAGCTGCTGAACTTTGTGCTCCACTCACAAAGCTGTTTTCTCTAACAGGGTCCTTTTTTAAAGACATTTCCACTTGAACAACATTTTTCTTGAAAGATCTAAAAATATCTGACAGGGAAATGATAAGATTATTAGAACTAACTAATCATAGTTCAAAGAGCAATAGTTCAGCTCTTCATCTGGTGGAGATAGCAATTGCAGAAACTGAGGGATGATGGCAGCTACTACTGCTGACGCTGGGGATCAGCAGATGGAACTGCTGCTGTTAACTATGCAGGCATTTTTTTTCTTAAATCATGAAGTTTCCTTTCTCAAGTGTTGTGTTCTCCAAACAACTACCACATAAATGTATTTTTGGCAGCCAGTAAGCATTCCAGATAGAATACCAGCACCATGTATCAGAGGAAAGTAAACATCTCGTGATTAGCTTAAACATCTCAAATGCAGGAGCTGTGTAATAGTCTAACAGAACAGTCTAACACAGCCCCATAATCTCCATGGAAATTAATTTCATATCATACCATAGTAGAGACTGCTTCTGAGAGACGTGTAATCTTGAAGATTCAAGATCTCAATGTGTCAATATTCCAGTCTGAAAACTATTGGGTAGGCATACATCTATGAACAACATTCACATCAAGAGAACAGAGGAACTGATTAGGAAATTGCTCTAGTTCTGCTGTTGATTGCTTTTTCCAGATGTCATTTTTATGACTTTGTTCTAGACACATGAAGTTTCCTTGAGTTTGTTTCTCATTTGCTGTCCTACCAAGTAAAAGTGTATTCACTGCATTTTCTGAAAACATGGCTTTCTATGCATTTATAAAACACTTACAATGACAAAATCCTATCCTATTGCAGGCTTTCCAGAGACTAAACCCAGAAAATGCATACAGCTTGCAACACCTTTCAAAAAATACCTGAAAAATAAGACAAAATACTTATTTGGGTGGTGATACTCAAGTCAACTCTTCATCAAACTGAAGTTCCACCTCAAGAGTCTTTAAAAGGGGTGAACTGAAGCACCCACTGCTGAAAATAAACCAGTACTTGTAATGTACTCAGGGTAATTCCATACACTCCATGGACTCGAATCACCTGTTAGCATGGAATGTGACTTTTGCTAGCTTTTTTAATTCTACATGTAGACCACACATATTGAGGAGCCTTATATAATCTTAAAAATTAGTCCACACCCTAAAACTAAACTAAACTAATCCCCCATGAATGGCCTAGAACTCCGTTGACTTGATTAGAGACAGCAGGAATGCAAGGAAACACAATGTCCTGAGTGCTGTATACATTGGACTGAGAGGCCACTTTATTTCAAACTTCATGGAAACACAAATCTCTTCCAATTAGTGACTATTAAGTGTTCCTGTTACAGCTTGTATGCACAAACTGGAATACTCTAAATGCTGTGAAAGAATGTGGAGTATGCAACAACAAGAAAATATACATATTCATAATTTACTTTAAATCAGTCCAAAGTTTCCAAAGAAAGGCTGATATGAAAGTCAGATAAATATGGGCATCTGACAAAGTTTGAATTTAAAGGGATCTTGTTCCTTGTGAATGTTTACAAAACTACTCTGTAGTCTCCTGAATGGCCAGCCTCTTTTCTTAATGTTCACACAAAGAATAATAATAGTCAAGTTGTTTTATCACCATGAAGCCATAAAAGTGGAAAACAATGGAACTAAATACATCAATCACAGCCCCACACACTGCCCTTGGGGCACTTCAGTGTTCACATGATTTCACTAATGATAGTTCTAAGTAGAGCCCTGGAATGGAACTCACAAGACTTGCATTTACACCCAGTTTTTGTACTGATCTATAAGCAATAGAATTTAAACTTTTGGTGCTTCCTGCTGCAGATAAACCATTTATTCTGTTAGGAAGTCAGGCTGAGAGACCTCCTAACAGCCTGTGTTGTTCAGCCTGAAGAGGAGAAGGCTCTGGGGGGACCTTATAATGACCTTCCAATACCTGAAAGAGGCCTGTAAGAAGGCTGGGGAAAAATCATTCACAAGGGCTTGGGATGATAGGACAAGGGGCAATGGTTTTAAGCTAGTAAAGGTTAGATTTAGATTGTACATTAGGAAAAAATTCTTTACTATGATGGTGGTGGATCACTTGAACAGACTGCCTACAAGTCTGGAGGTCCTGTCCCTGGAGACATTCAAGGTCAGCCTTGATGGGGCTCTAAGCAATCTATTCTACTTAGACATGTCTCTACTTGTTGTAGAGGGTTGGACTAGATGACTTTTGGACATTCTTTCCAACCCAAGACATTCTATGATCAACTCTCTAGAGTACCAGACACAATATACATCTGGTATCCCAAACAAATGTAGAATGTTCATCAGGTTTTTTAGTCTAGACTTTTTGGGGAAATACAAGACTGTTTGGGAGAATTCTAAGACTTTGCATGGAGACTTCTCACATTTCTCAGTGGGGCCAGGTTTGGTACAGTTAAGGTGCTGGCAGTTGCCTAGAGTAGGTGATTGCTAGGGCATAACTGGAAATGAGTAATAACCAGAGCTGCAGGCAATCAGATGTGCTGCTGTGTTGTCCTTAGAGGAAGTATCAGGGACTTGAGAGCTCCAGCTGGCATGAGGGGAACATATCCTCTTAGTTTACCATTCTCTGCCATGGCTTTCCTCCCGTCCATTACACACATTAGGGAGCAGCAAAAGCAGGAAGTTGATCTCACCTCCAGTTTAAACTGTGCATGCTAGTTTTATGAACGTGGGTTTCATTCTGCCTCTTTTTCTTAAAAAGGGCAAAACAGGAGCTGACCTGCTAGCTAGGAAGCATTTAAACACTTTCATTTCTGCCTCAAGAGAAGGGCATATAAAATACTTCTTTTAGTTCCACTTTTTCTCATCAATATTTTTAATGGATTGATTGGAAACCAGACTGGAACTTGGATGACCTTCTTCCCAGTTAATCTCAAGGGGCTGAAAATAGTTGAAATTAAATAGAGCACCTACTCACCAAAAATCACCACCAAGAAGTACTTGGTGGATGTGACTATTACTGCTACTTGCTCCCACTAATAGTATTCTTATAACCAGATGTGTTATTATTACAGCTAATGGTTCCATAAAAATTGCACAAAATACCACCAACCTTACATTTCATAACTGAATCACTGATAGCTAGGAATACAACTGTTTGAAGGTCACGAACTGTGACATCAATGGAACTGTGAGGGTGTAGCTTGGGACAAATTTTGACTCATTATTTGTAAACGACCAGTCTTATGATCTGTTCAGTTCTCAGCTACCTCATCACAGCTCAAGACTTTTGCCTTTTTTTTAGAAATTTCTCAAATTATTTAAGTTAGTTTCATATGTTAGTAACAAAACTGCAAAGCTTTGCTTTTCGTGTAATGCGATAAATAATTTAAATTTATAGCGTACTGTGGCAAGCACAATATCTGATGGTGTCACTATATCTCGTCAAAACTGCCGTCAGCTAAGGTTGGGATGCTTGCTGCCCTGGCCTGTATGTTTGCTCAGAGGAAACAATAAACAGAAACTTGTAGATGTAACTGCAGTGGGAGAATGTAGGGACTCAACTAGGAAAGCCAAGGCTTCCTTGGAATTAAACCTTGCAAGAGAGGTCAAGGGCAACAAAAAGGGCTTCTTCAAATACATTGCAGGTACAACTAAACCTGGAGGCGATGTAGGCCCCTGCTGAATGAGGTGGGTGCACTGACGATAGAGTATACAGAGAAAACAGAGATACTGAACACCTTCTTTGCCTCTGTCTGTACTTCTGGGGGCTGTCCTGATATCAAGCCCCAGACTGCTGAGGCTCCAGAGGAAGTCAACGCAAGAGAGGAGCTTGCCTTGGTTGATGGGGACTGGGTTAGGGATAAGTTGACCAAACTGGATGCACACAAATCCATGGGCCTTGATGGGATGCACCTGTAGGTGCTAAGGGAGATGGCAGAAGTCATTGCTAGGCCACTCTCCATCATCTTTAACAAGTCAGGGGATCAAGACAGGTGCCTGGGGGCTGGAGGATAGCAAAGGTCACTCCAATCTTCAAAAAGGGTAAGAGGGTAAGAAGGAGAATCCAAGTAACTATAGACTGGTCAGCCTCACCTCCATCTCAGGAAAGGTGATGGAACAAGTTGTCCTAGAGGCTGTATCCAGGTACATCAAGGACAGGAGGGTCATTAGGGACAGTCAGCATGGCTTCACAAAGGGGAAGTCATGCTTGACCAACCTGATAGCCTTTTATGAGGGCATAACCAGGTGGATGGATGATGGCAGAGCCGTGGATGTCATCTATCTTGACTTCAGTAAGGCATTTGACACGGTCTCCCACAGCATCCTTGCAGACAAACTGAGCTGCAAGAGCTCTCTCTATTTTTATCTTAAACAAAAACAGTGGTTATTGTCTGCTGCACTATCCAGATAGAAATGCTCAGGCATGGACAGAAATGAAGACACATATGAAACCGTAAGTGTTTCAAACTTTCTTGGTCTTACAAAAACAGGCGTAAAGGTGCCTGCTAGGATTGCAAACTGTGATCTCATCACACTTGCAATCACTCTAAGCAAATTAATGGCTCACATACCCAAGTCATCAACATTTAACATAGAATTAGGAAAGAAGGAATTCCTTCCTTTCTGCAGCATCCTTGTGGAGTGACACATGACATTCACAGATCCACCCAGCACTCTGAACAGAAGAACAAACTACATCAACAACCGTGTGACTGCTACAGGTAGTGAACAAACTGAAGAGAGGAGGGAAGTCAAACTCTTGAGAGATGGAGGAGGTGATGAAAGGGGAGTTGGGTTAATGGTCTTTGCTGGGCACATCTCTGATGGCATTTTGTGGGACTACATTCTGAGCTGTCCAGGAAGACTGCCCACAATGAGATAGCTGGGGAAAACAGTTAAACATGGCAAAACAACTGCCCATAGGGCAGGATGTAGGAAGAACATGGAGAAGTTATCAACACCTCTTACATAAATTCCACAGGGAACAGCATCTACAGACACCTACCTTAGGAACATATCCTACTGTACATATGTCATTCTACAGTAAATATGACTAATTCATAGTCCTCCATCACTCGGCCTCTTTGCTCATACTGCCTTCTACGTTACTGATTCAGTTATGAGCTTCCTGCACTGTAGAGTCAACAAGCAAGCAATTCTACAACATACCTTCCTAATGCAATATCTTACGTGTCCCTCAGCAAACAGGAGCACATGTAGCTTGACTGATTTCAGGAATGAGATACAAAACATTATGTAGGACAAGGAAATATACATTTTAGGTGAGAGCGTAACTTGCCCCACTGTATGTGTGGCGGCTGGATCAGCACATCACTGGGTTAACACTTCGACAGACAGCAGGATAGTGCTGCTCAGAGGATCTTTCTGCAAGCCTTGGCATAAATGATGTACTGGAGAACTGGAGATCAACAAGACGTGGTTTATGGATTTGACACACTGGTGCAGCTCACAGAAAAGCAGTTTGTGAAAGCTTGTAACTTGGATGCCTATGCCACAGACGTTTGAGTGGGGTTCACACTTTTTAATATGTTACAGGTCAATCTAGTGGCACTGCAACTTGTGTAGACATATGCCAGGAATCTTTAAGCATGGATCTTCAGTGCTGCCAGCATAGCTTTGGCAGCTGCAGCTCCACGTGTCCAAAAGGGGCTCTGGGGTTGACAATGAAAAGTACATGTCCCTGCAGCTCTCCTAGATGTAGCTAAAGCTACCTCAGGAACACCTACACCACCAGTGCTTTCTGTCTGGACTACAGCAAACTTCAGGAACATTTGGGAGAAGGTTTACAGTCAGGCACACAAATCAGTAACATCCTGTGAAATGAATATTTACTGTTAGTTAGCTCTACCTTCAAATAGCCTTGTTTCTTAATGCGTGTCAAATCTAGCAAGGATAGGACATGATGCATGACAGCTACAGATCTTTTCAACAAAGACAGCTTGTTTCAGTATTTTTCACTTTAATGAAGAGGTCACCTGTCTCAGTCTTCCTATATTTGAATGATCACTTTTGTTATTCAGTTACATAAAGAATTTAAATAAGTGGTTTTTTCTGTTATTTTATTTTACAGTTATAAAAACACAGCGCAAGCCTAATTCTTTCCTTTTTAACCAAGAAGATAATGAACTTCAGCTGTCTTGAAACGTATGTCCATGTCAGTTCTAGATTACAAGATAAAAAACAATGACTTTGAACTCCAGAAGGAATTTATTTCAGCTTACTGGAGTATCCTTATCATAGTTTAAAAATCTTTAAACACTAAACAAAACTGAACATCCTCTCCTTGTTTACAAGAATGGGTTCAGCTATGATGTGACCAAGTGCCCACGCAATGTCAGGCAGCAGGACGCACTGGTGACCCCTGAGATGTTGTGGACTAGCAGTGAGAACACACAGCACATTCTATTATGAAAGTCACATTGCTATCACTCCCTGAAACACAGACTTTTGCAAATGTTGGCTCCCTTGAAGGGTGAAAAGGTAGAATTCCATAATAGGGTAGAATAGAATATATTGTGCACCTTGTTTGTTAATGCAAATCAGGTAATTAAGTCTCTAGCTTTAGAGCCTGAAAAATGTCTTTCATTATCACTGGCTACTTTAAGAAAAATCTCTCTGCATGTCCTTGGAGTAAGCCAGGACTTCGCCTGGTGAGGATATGATGTCATTTCCAACCATGACTCTTGCATATCAGGTATCTTCTAGAATGACTATGAGAAAGATAAACTTCTATCATTTATTACTGCATATGTGGCAATACCCAGCTACACCTTACTTTGAGGTGAGAGGTGTTTGATTAATCTATCTGGAACTCCAAGAAAACAGATCTGGATCAGATCCCACAGGCAATAGGTTTAGTTCCTGTCCTACCACTCCAGTGTAATGCAAAGAAGAAACCTAGCCTTCCTCCATGGAACTATTCCTATTTATATACTCTCCAGGTATGGCAGATGCTTTTGGTCTTTGTGGAATAAAACTTTGGGGAAGGTTCTGCTACTTCCCTGCTATAGGGAAGTGGCTGCATAAAATGAATTTTTTTCTTAGAAGACCTTTCTTAAGCCTTACTTCTGTGAGAGGAGTAATGCTTTGTTCTTGAAAACAATCAAATGCATTCATTATACAGGGAAAATAATTCACTTTACTAGAAAGAATTGGACTATAATTTTACAATGTGAAACTCATTCCTGCCTTTTTATTCTAAAATGGAATATGTTTTAAGATGTCTGGCACCTTCTAGCTCTTGTAACGGTCAAAATTATCAACTCTCTGTTTTGAAGCTGGATGCTCATAATAATTTAAAAATGCAACTTGAAAACAGAGCTCAAGGACAATGAAAAGGAACTAAAATTGAATGAAGTTCCAGTGGAGACAAAGAACTTTTATTATAATCCATTCTAAATTAATGGATATTTTTATCCATGAATTATGGACAACGAAAGGATTATGAACTCTTAAGGAATATCCTGATAGAGTGAATCACTCCTCAATAGGGATCGTGCCCTGTGCTTACTTTTGTACCTCTTTTCGTGTATCTACTTCTCATTCACATTCATGACCTCCCTAGCAAGTGATGGAAACCAAAACAGGAGTAGAAAAGTGCAGTAAGGAATATAAATATTGTGTCAGATACTGAAGATATGGTTGTGTCCAGCAGCTTTGAGAAAATTAACATTCCCTGCTTTTACTATCTGTGAAACTCCTGATAATAGATGATGATGAGTACATAGAATCACAGGATGTTTTGGGTTGGAAGGGACCTCCAAAGGGTATGTAGTTCAACCCGCCTACAGCTAGAACAGATTGCTCAGAGCCCCATTAAGCTTGACCTTGAATATCTCCAGGGGTGGAGCATCCACCACCTGTCTAGGCAGCCTGGTTCAGTGATCCACCAGAGTTATGTTAAATAACTTCTTCCTAATGTACAGCCCAAACTTAACCTTTACTAGCTTACTAGTTTGAGGCAGCTGGAAATACCTGAACAATGAACTGTCCTAAACAATAACCCAGCCCTCTTCAGGCAGCATTTTTTGAAACCTCTGTCCTAAAACTCAAGCACTAGGATAAAAGACAGGTACCTGTCCTACTCTTCACTCTGACTGCTTATGACCTTGAAAAATTCACTTCCCTCTGCATTTATGGATAAGAAGTTAAGGCAGATAAATGTGTGATGCAGATTCAGATAAGATACTCTTATATATACACGTTTAGCTGCATGAAAAATAATATGGATGAAGAGGTCTGAATCTGAGATCTATGCCTACTGCCACACACTTCAGAAATAAAATGAAATTATGTTATTCTGCACATGCAAACAACCTCAATTAGCTGCTTTCAGAGAATGAGCTGACAATCATTTCTCACGAGGGTGAACCCCTAGGGAAGAATTGGCTAGAAGGGGGGTTTTTTGCTACCAAAAAGAAAGAATGAAGAAAAATCCCTTCCTAGGAAGTGAACAAAACAGAAACTTCCTGCTGCCACCAAACATGGTGTTCTTGTTTGTACATCTGAAGGAAATGGGAAGTTGCCCCAATACACCTATAAAGAACTTTAGGTAAAAGGCATGCTTCTCCTCAATATCTGACCCACAGTTTCTCTTAATCTTTATCACACTGAGCTGTGTGTAAGCTGGCTAGAACTCTTACAGTTAGGTGAGACAGCATCTACTTTTTGTTTGCTGATCAGGCTGCATAAGGCAAAGAGGCAAGTTGTACAAGAATAATGTAAACAGATATCAAGGAGTGGTGCCAGCTACTCACCTCCTTGCAAAACTCAGTGAATGCTCACAAACCATAAACACTGACACATACTCGAATTCTCAAGCAGTAGAAGATCCATGTCTTAGCCATTTTACCTCCAATCTGTAGTTCCAAAGGGAGCATGAAATAAGCCCTTTCAGTTCTTAATCAGATACACAAGAGTTTTGCCTGTTCCTGATCCCACCAGGCTCAGAAATAGCAGACTGCAGGAAGTAGCAATAAATCCCATTCATGTACCAGGTTTAGGACAGGAAGGGACAATGTCTTTTGTTTGCCCAATGATTTTTTGCTGATATGCTGTAAAAGATCACCTAAAGCTAAAGTTAGAAGGTTTTTGAACTGCCTAGTTACTTGGCAGTGTAAGACCTTTCCAGTAAGTCTTCAACTACTAACCCTTCCCACAACTTGAAATGACTAACTTCTTCAGCATGGTATCTGTATCTTCACAGTTCTCCAAAGGCCAGGAAAGAAGTCACAAAACCTCAGAATAACAACTTTACTCTCTTTTGCCAGTCGCTAAGAGCAAAATTTGTCAAGAAGCCAAAGCGCTTGATGAGGGACTGTGATCTCACAATCCTTGCCAACTAGCCCAACTCACCACCTGCAGTCTGGAAGTTTCCATACTATGGCAATACTGGTATAAAACGCCAGCATTTATGAACAAAGAGCTTTGAAATGTTTTTGGTTTTCGCACTAAGTCTTTTCAGCACTACAAAGTGAGAGCAATACATCTATAAAACCAAAACATACTCACAAACAGATTATGTGGCTTCTGTAGCCGTTCACAGAACCACAGGTGGAAAATGCACTAGTTGAAGAAACAGCCTAAAAGCAACCCTTTGTAAAAGAAAAAAATTTTGAAACTCAATAAAAATAACTTAAGATGTGTTAGAATGAAGTACACCCACGTATGTTGAACATGACAAAACCCAACAATTATCTGCTTTTTAAAAATAAACAGACATGCAATGTACACCAATCTCTTTTGGAGTATGTTTTTTAACCTTTTGGAATCCCGGCAGCCTAAACCGTCATGTCTGAGGGAGATGCAGATGCCACAAAGAAAGCTGCTGCAACAGGCAGGATATGACAGATGAAGGTGCCAATTCTGATCAAAACCAAGTAGGGGTCAGCTAGTGGCCTCGAGCACAGGCAGGCTGCAATGCGGTTGGACCGAGGGTGAAGTGATGCCAGGAATTTAATCCCTGTGCCATTACATAGTAAGAACTGGCACTCCGAATTACATTGTGTGGCTCCTGGTGTGAGCTAAAACAGAACTAACTGTTCAGTGATTTTACTTTTCAGCTAAGTCTCTTCTAAGAAGCTGCACTGTCTGAAGTTAATAACCTACTTGTGCAGATGTTGTCTGCTTCCACAAGTGATAACCATTGATGTTTACAGTTACTACCAGCAACTGGCATGAAGAAAGGCTCTTGGTTACACTTGCTCCTTGTGAAGACCAAGGTCACTGCCACGTTGGAGGAGCAGTAAGTGAGAGGCCACACTTGTGGGAGGAACAGACAGAACAGGTCTACACTGTCCAACAAGGTTTTCCATTCCATAGGCATCACATTTGGTATAAAGCTGAGGGACCACAAGGGTCAGGCTCTCTTCCTCAGTGACCAGTGTCTGAGGAGGACTGTCAGTTCTGTCTTGAATCCAAAATCCACCCAGAATCCAGCTTCTGAATACGGTTTCTGTCTGTTGCTGACTCTAGTCTGGGACTTCCCCAGCATCTGCCCACAGCATTAGTGGTGATAGTGACATAATTGCCATGAAGTGGTGTGTGTGTTGTGTTGGGTTCAATACTAGTCTTAAAAATATTTGCACACATTAATTCTACTTTTATTATTTTAACATAAACAGTTTTCATTTTCTTTTCCAATCCATTAATCTCTCCTCCCTATTCCATTTCTCTTGCTCTTTGGGAAGGGCAAGAGGTTAACAGTGAGCATCTGTCATGCATCTAGGAGTTGGTGTGAGACTAACTGCCAGCAACATCTCGTGCAAGACCACAGACTTTGAAAGCTCCCATTACTAATTGCACATGATTAAATTGCTTTGCCTATATTATCCCCTTTCCTCGTTTCTTTAGAAATGTTTCAACATACCTCTGGTCCAAAGCTCTGTATTTAGAACCTTATTTTTCACTTACCATTTCCTTCTCCTCCCCTTCGCTTGACTAAATGACCCAGCCCTTCCTCCAGCTTTCTCTCCTGGGGTAGCATCAAGGCTCCTTCACTTCCTTCATGATCAAGTGGAAATTTTTGTTTTGGAGGGTGGGGGAAAGATAAAGGAAGGAGAAGGGGAGAGACCAGGATTAGTTGGTTTGCCATGCATGACCAGTGTGTTTTTTACGTGACACCAAGAGAACTTCAGAGTGAAATTTTGCCACTGTTTCTCACTTTGAGTAATATCCTATTCCTCATTCTGATGGAATGATTTACTCCTTCAAGAACAAAGGGGCTTGGACTTGAAAGCCCAATTCCAGCAGGTCCTCAAAGCTGGTATTTTTGTGCCCAAGGAACTGAATCCTTATGTGCCTTTCTCTGCCGTGGAAGCTACTGCACCACCCTTGATGAAATGCATCTAATGTTTGAACACGTTCTCAGCATTAATGGAGGTAACTCCTTCAACATCAGCCTGCTAAATGGGCTAATTTGTACTATATTCCACAATTCTAGAAATCAGTTAACTATTACATACAGATTACACAGGCTAACTAAATGGTCCCAAAAAGCATTTTCCTGCTACAAAAGTCTGAACCACTTACATGTAGCTAGTAATGATTTCAACAATAATATTAGCAGGTCCAAACCAAGAGTTACCATGCCTGAGGGGTGGGGAGCCTATAAGAAGGATTGGGACATTCTTTTTAGCAAGATCTGTTGTGACAGGACAAGGGGTGATGTTTTTAAACTGAAATAAGACAGACTTATACTAGATGTCGGGAAGAAATTTTTTACAATGAGACTCTGAGAAACTTGATCTAGCTAAATATATCCCTGCTCACTGGGGCAGAGTTCAACCAGATGTCCCTTTAAAGGTCCCTTCCAACCCAAAGCATTCTATGATTCTATGTCATTAACTTACATGCTCCTACACTTTCTGTTGGAGAACTTCAGAACTTCAAAGATGTGATCTTTCATAACAGGTTCTAATATGACTTTGTAAACCTGGAGACCCCAATCTGCTGTCACAAATGTTCATATGAAAGGCAATAAACGTCTGTTATCTTTTTTTTAGTTGTAAAGTCAAGTTTGGGGTTTGTTTGTAGAGAACAGTGTGATTTGAAAAAAGCCCAACCAACCAGAAAACTTATTGAATAGAGAACAATTCTATACCCAGACATGCGAAAGCCAGTACGAAAGGTCAAATGGGCAGAGAATCTTCAGTTCAAACTTTGCTGAGGTTTGTTCAATTCCTATCCATAAATTAAAACTTTGTTTGGAATATGCTGTTCTAAGTCCCTGGGGCAGAAGTCTCTACTGGAAACGCCCAGTGCATCCCTTCAGTTCAAAAAGAGAACTGCAAATGCTCACACAAGTCACTGTGACGGTGTTTGTCTGAAAGCCAGTCTCCAAGCAGGGTAAGTCATGGGACCGCAGAATTGCAGGTACCAAGCCCGGCACTTCCAGCAGTGCCCTCAGAAAGACAGCCTGCCCATATGAGCTGGTGCACTCATCCTTCCAGTACAGGATGGTGACCAGCTAAGTGCAGGAAAATGGTACAAGCTTAGAGGAACAGAAAATTATTCTCCCAGTGAAGTAAGTGGGGAAAGTTGTAATTATCCCTGTCTGGAATGTGGGATGTTGTGGTTAATACCCCATTCTCGTCAATAGTTCAATGAATTTCCCAATGGTCATAAACCATCAGGATTTAGTTTTACAGTCCACGCTCTAGAAACGCTTTTGGGACAGTGGCTCAACGCTGACTCAATGGGCAAGGTGCCGTTTATTGACTCATAAATACCACTTCCTGCGGGACTGTTTCTGCCTGTAGTACTCCAAAGGAGTGCTTGGTTGGTGAGCTGAGACCCAGCCTCGCAAATTAAGACAACAAAAGTTGCACAATGTACGCACTTTTTGTACAAACTCCACTGCTCGATCCCCCAAACCCTGAATGAGGCTATACAAATGCAGCAGTATTCCATGTCTGTTATACAAATCATTTAGGATTTAGGAAAATAAACTACAATTTTTCAAATGGAGAAACAGAAGTCATGCTTCTCTTGCTTTGTCTCCCTCTTCAATGGTGTTGCAAAGCACTTTGTTTCAGCAGAACAGACATCTTATTTCATAGGATGACTTTTCCTTATCAGGAAACCACAGCACCTAAAACCTTCGGCGAAAGCTGGATTTCCACTTCTTAGGTTGTACAACACTTTTAGAAACAGACAAACCAAAACAAGCAACTCTGAGCTCACTGTAACATTATGCTTTTCAAAAACAAATAAAGCATCAGTGGGGAAATTTCACTCGGTGCTATAATCACACATCACAGTTACAAGTTCATATGCACATCTTATACGTGACTGTCACAGCTGAGAAATCAATTGCTAAGTTTCTGGAAAATAATGCTGGTAAATATACTTTATGATGTGCAAATGCAAGACTGTTGGCTGCAGGCTCATGGTTAATTCCTAGTAAGGATCAACAAGTTTATTGTGAGGTCATGCTTGCATGCCAGTGCTAACCGCTTCAGCTGCCCATGGGAGAGCAAAGCTCATTTCTGCAAGCCAGCCAAGCCTAGGCACTCTCCTGTGGTTTCGTGACTCTCCTGCTATGATTTCCATTAGCAAAAGTTTTGTCAAGTACTAGGAATAGGCATGAAATAAAGCTGTAATCAGAGGTAACGGATGCTTCTGTTTAGATTTCTCATTGTCAGCCCAGATGGAACTAGTCTAGGTGATCCTGCTGTGGTGGGGGGATTGGACTGGATGATCTCTCAAGGCCCCTTCCAATCCCTAATGATTCCATGATTCTATTCTCATTTGAGAGCTTGTTTAAAATACACATATGACCACCTGCACACTGGTCAAAGCCATGCATTATTTCACATCAAATACCTGCTTTAATTGGTAGCAAGTAGCAGGAAGTAACTTTTCATTCTGAGATGAGCAAAGATTTTAATTTGTCTAAAGGCTAAATTAACTGGATTTCTGAAGAAGTTTGTCCAAAAAGAGAGCAGTGGTATGAGAATACTTGCTCCAGGGTGGGTGGGGTGATGGTGTTGGACTCAGACGATCTGAAGGAATTAGGGGAAAAAAAGAGGATGTATCACCTTTGGAAGGAGGGAAGGGCTTCTCTAGACATGTTCAAGGATGTAACTACATTATGTAGGAGAAAAATTAGAGAGGCAAAGGCCCAGTTAGAACTTAAGCTGGCCACCTCTGTGAAAGATAATAAAAAGCATTTTTATAAATTTATCA
>VXBP01004492.1:3612-27259 GCA_013400115.1 Rhinopomastus cyanomelas
CTTGGATGTAACGTGCCCTAGCAGCCCTGTGCTTTGTTCTTGGAGACGACGTGCCCTAGCAGCCCTGCGCTTTGTTCTTGGAGATGACGTGCTTTAGCAGCCCTGACCTTTGTTCTTGGAGACAACGTGTCCTGGCAGCCCTGCGCTTTGTTCTTGGAGATGATGTGCCCTAGCAGCCCTGCGCTTTGTTCTTGGAGACGACATTCCCTAGCAGCCCTGTGCTTTGTTCTTGGAGACAACGTGCCCTAACAGCCCTGCGCTTTGTTCTTGGAGACAACGCGCCCTGGCAGCCCTGNACAGCCCTGCGCTTTGTTCTCGGAGACGATGTGCCCTGACAGCCCTGCGCTTTGCATGTGGATGCGACATGCACTGGCAACCCTGTGCTTTATTCTTGGAGACGACATGCCCTAGCAGCCCTGTGCTTTGTTCTTGGAGACGACATGCCCTAGGAACCTGGCACTCTGTTCTTGGAGACAACATGCCCTAGCAGCCCTCTGCTTTGCCTGTGGATGCGACATGCCCTATCAGCCCCGCACTTTTACCTTGGAGACGACGTGCCCTAGCAGCCCTGCGCTTTGCTCTTCGAGAGAATGCGCCCCAGCATCCCTGTGCTTTGTTCTTGGATGCAACGTGAATGAACAGACCTGTGCTTTGTTCTTGGAGACAACGTGCCCTAGCAGCCCTGCACTTTTTTCTTGGAGACGACATGTCCTAGCAGCCCTGCGCTTTGTTCTTGGACACAATATGCCCTACAAGCCCTGCGATTTGTTCTTAGAGACAACATGCCCTATCAGCCCTGCACTTTGTTCTTGGAGACAACGTGATCTAGCAGCCCTGTGCTTTGCGTGTGGATGCGACGTGCCCTAGCAGCCCTGCATTTTCATGTGGATGCAACGTGCCCTAGCAGTCCTGTGCTTTGTTCTTGGAGATGACGTGCCATAGCAGCCCTGCGCTTTGCCTGTGGATGCGACGTGCCCTATCAGCCCTGCAGTTGCATTTGGATGCCTAGGGGATTCTCTGAATTGTTTTCCTTCTAATATCGTAGATACATCATAAGGAAAGTTTGAGTAAGGGTATAGCTTTTGCTGTGAAATTTAATGCAACAAATGTTGCAAATTTTATGGCAACACTGTTTTCAGACACCATCATTTTACTGGAGCCGCTTTAATTTTTACTGCTTACACACAAGCACCCGTAGTTCTATTCTGTCAAAAATTCCAGCCTGTGCAATGAGTTGAGAAAATAACATCCAGTACTCAAAGAAGAAAGATTAGGTGAAGGACAGCTAGCACATTAGCTGGAGAAAATCTGTTGGAACAAATTGTAGTTTTTTTTTCATACTGGTGAGTAAATGTAAAAGAACCACTTCTTGTCCTGAAGAGGGGAGAAAATTTCTCTGTGCAAAAAGCTGGGTGCATCAGCAAGGCACAATTAGTCAAATAATATTAAATTAGCATTCAGGAGACTTTAGTTCAGTGTTTTGGCCCTCTGAAGCCTTTAGAAATATCACCCCAGGAATGTGTGTATCTGTAGTGTGAATTCTAAATTAGGCACCTCAGTTAAAGACTTTTCAAATTGTATAATAAAACCTAAAGGGATAATTTAATCTTCTGTAAGAAATAAGGGGTTAAATTAAGGTGGTTCTTAAGTAGATTATTATTGTCAAATATTCTCTTTACATCAGTTTCTGCTGCTTTGCTCCCAAAATGTAATCTGATGTGTCTATCTCTGTCCTTAAAGAGAAGGAGTTTCCGTGCTAGTGAAAACTCAATCACCTTTGTGAGTCCCAGAACACTAAAGTCTTTTCAGCCATAATTCTCACATACCCTTATGAAAATATCAAATGTATCCTGCTCAAGTGCTAAAACAGTTCCACGCAGCAACAAGTTTTGTTCAGCTTTTATGAGTGCAACTTTCAGTATTTGTAGCAAGCATTAATAAAGCAGTAAAACTCAGCAGGTTCCTTAAGCAACTTGCAAAGAAGAGGAACAGATCAGTTGGCCAGCAGTACAGTAGAGTAGTCACAGAACTGTAGAGTCTTTTGTGTACTGTTTGCTCTAAATTTCCAAATAAAAAAACCAGAACTGAGTGCTTAGGAACATGCTACCCTTCCCCATTCTATTTTTTTTGAACTCCCTTTTGTTAGAGGTGTATCACTGCATTCTCAAATTACTGAGCTGAGTCTTGACCATATGTGGTCCTATGCTTTAACATATTCTTAAGAAAAGATGCTTTGATTTAACTTTCTACGTTATCAGCTTTCTACAGTTACTGTGATTATCACAGCCGATAGTGCAATTTCTTCTTTTCCTGCTGTGAAGCTGAAAATATTCTCTGTAAAAAGACTTGGGAGGGTAGGTCATTGGATAAACATACAGTTGCAAATTAATCTTTCAAGCTTCTCTTACTTACTTTCTCCTCCTCTCAATCAAGACAAAATGGTAGACCCTTGTAGGATATGATTAAAACATTCATACTACCAGGACTGCAACATTGGAACGCAATATCTTTAAATCTGTATTCAAGTATTTTGAGAATATGTATATTTTCTGCTGCAACAACTACATTTTATGGGCAATCATGAGGCAGTATGAGTTTTGGGTTAAGATTTAATCTCATTACTCTTTTCCTTGTTAAAAATATTGCCTCTTCCTGCAAACACTAAGTGTTCACTCCAGTAGTGGTCCCACAAACAAAGCACTAAAATATTCGGGAAATGCATATATACACAAATATGGTTTTATATATGAATATGGTTATATTATATATATATTTACATATAAAAACATATATGCACATGAATATGCAGCTCAGCTCTAAATGCCTTTCTGCATACTTTCCATATTAGCTTTAATTATGTGATCACAGGCTCTATTTTCACCATATTTTACTTCTTCCCATGCAATTTCTTTATAACCCAACATAATTTCTCTCACCCCCAACTTTCACCTCCTTCCCTATTCTCAGGCTGTTAGTTTCGTAGTCTTCTTGCTCTGTTAGTCCTGAGTTCACTGCTAAATTTCTATTTTCTAGAGGCAAAGTAGGGCCCTTGCTGAATGAGGTGGGTGCCCTGGAGACAGAGGATGCACAGAAAGCACAGATACTCAACACCTTCTTTGCCTCTGTCTATACTTCTCGGGCCTGTCTCAATATCAAGCCCCAGACTGCTGAGACTCCAAAGGAAGTTGAGGCAAGAGAGGAGCCTGCCTCATTTGATGAGGACTGGGTTAGGGATAAGTTGAGCAAGCTGGACGTACACAAATCCATGGGCCCAGATGGGATGCACCCACATGTACTAAGGGAGATGGTGGAAGTCATTGCTAAGCCCCTCTCCATAATCTTTGCTAGGCCCTGAGGAACAGGAGAGGTGCCTAGGGACTGGAGGATAGCAAATATTACCCCAATCTTTAAAAAGGGAAAGAAGGAAGACCCAGGTAACTATAGACCGGTCAGCCTCACCAACAGCCCAGGAAAGGTGATAGAACAATTTGTACTAGAGGCTGTCTCCAGGCACATCAAGGACAGGAGGGTCATTAGGGACAGTCAGCATGGCTTCACAAAGGGAAAGTTGTGCTTAAGCAACATGATAACCTTTTATGAGGGCATAACCAGGTGGATAGATGATAGCAGAGCCGTGGATGTCACCTATCTTGAATTAAGCAAGGCATTTGACACAGTCTCTAACAGCGTCCTTGCAGCCAAACTGAGGCAGTGTGGCCTGGATNGCTGGGTGGTTATGGAGTCTCCTTTACTGGAGAGGTTTAAGATCCACCTGGATGTATACCTGTGTGACTTGGTCTAGGTGATCCTGCTGTCACAGGGGAATTGGACAATCTTTTGAGGTCCCTTCCAATCCCTAATGATTCTTTGATTGATTCTGTGATTCTAATCTGCCAATCAAGTTCCAGTCCAAGTTCAACAATATCCCATTTCTCCTTGTTAGGCCTCCTCCACTATAGCACAGCCAGCTTTTCTGTTCTCCATCATACCTCGCAACCATTAAGAAACAAAATGTAAAGCCAGGTGGCCCTTAATTTTCATTTTCTCTTTGCTTCAACCCAGCTTCTTTCTAGATCAGTCTCCAGTACTTCTTTTCTTCAAAACATTTCATCTGATAACATGTTCCCCCTTAATCTTCCCTGTATTGGTTTCCCTTCCACATAGTCTTTCCCCAGTCCTTAATCTACAACTATCCAGAGCTTTTCTTGTTTGTGGTTGGTTTTATTTGCCTTTTGCAGCACACTTTATCAAGATCAGCATGGTGGGATCAGGAAGAATGAAGTAGCATTCTGCTTTCAGATGCAGCACCTGACTCCACATTTTGACTTGCTGAAACATCAGTGTCTGTCCTAGCAGTCAGCAACTGACATGATATATGTGTCTTTTTACTGCACTTGATTGCAAGAGGACAGAGCAAAGCTCTCCCCCCTCCTGATTGAGGAGCATGTTACATAAAGGAGCATAAATCAGAATTCAGGATGGAAAAAGCCATCTGAACATAGGTAAGGTGTCCTTTACAACAGCAGTCAGGTCTACAGAATTTGTGGATATGTTATGCACATCCTGTCTGGAAAGAAAATTGGTGTTAGAAGAGAAGCAACAGACATTCTGAGAGGAAAAACGAATGTCCATATCCAAACTCAAAAAAACTTTCAGTCAACAAGCAAGTCAACTGTCAGTTTCTTGCTTGTTTCTTTTCCTGTTCCTTCTACCACTTTCTTCTGCCTTATGAAAAGTGTTGAATGATTTCTTATAGCTCTTGTCTGACTTTTCACATCTTTTCTATCTCTCATCTGTTAAGGAAAAGAAAAACAAAAAAACAACCTCAATTCTTCTCTCATCTTATTTCAGTAGCTGCCTTGAAAAGCCAAAAGGACATGTCAGTGCCATGACTGATACTCCTCAGTAAGCCCAGAAGACTAATCATATTACTACTTGTAGCTTGCTTCCTCTTTTAATGATGCAAACAATATTCCAAGTTTCTGCCATGCTGTTGGAAATGGCCCAGACATTTGGTGATCTCATTGTTCAGAACTATGAACCAGTGTATAGTTTGTAATAGATTTATAAAAATAGAAACTGTTCTGTGGCTTTAGGACTGGCAGTCTGACCCTGGAAAGAATTAAGAACAAAATGCTGAAGTTACACCTCCGGAACAGTGGATTACTGAGAAGGTGGACCAACTGGAATTGTAGAGCCATAGAATGGATCGGGCTGGAAGGGAACGTTAAAGGTCACTTAGTCCAACTCTTCTGTGGTAAGCAAGAACATCTCCAACTGTATCAGGTTGTCTAGTTTCCCATGCACCCCAACCTTGAACATTTCCAAGACAAGTGGAGAATCTATCACTTCTGTGGGTATCTAAGTCCAACCCAGTGACCTTCATTTTAAAAAATTTCTTCCTCATGTTTAGCCTGAATCTCACCTCCTTCAGTTTAAACCTGTCACTTGTTGTCCTGCTGCATCAGGCCTTGCTAAAAGGTCTGTCCCTATTTGTCGATCCACTTTAAATACTGAAAAGCTGCAGTAAGGTTTCCCTGGAGATGCCTTTTCCCCAGGGTGGACAACTTCAACCCTTATTGCCCATCCTCAGTTTTCTTTAGAACTATCTATCTTTTACCAGATGTGTTTGCATGTTAGTTTGCTGCGAATTGTTCTCTTGTTCATGATGAAGAGAGATTAAGACAGGCTGTATTTTATAATAGACTATCACTACTGCTACGCAGAGAACTGGACTGCAGACAGTGAGAACCTACTCTCTGTAAACTACTTATTGAAGCCAACCTTTCTAATGATAGTGAGAAAAGTCAAATGAGCTAACGTTAGGTTCAAGCAGAGGCCAGTTAGATCCAGTTTACCAGGTAAGCTATGGAAACCACACCCTACTTTCCACCTGAGAGATCTGAATGGATGCACCTTTTCATATTATATTCAGGTTGGTTTACTCAAAAAATGGTAGCAGAGCAGGTGAATCCTGCCTGGAGTAAGAGCTCAAAAGAGAAAGTATGAGAAGTGAAATTGGTGATGCAAAGAAGAGCCGCAATAATAGTTCATACACTTGTATCAGTCTATGCAATAAATAGTGGCATAATAGTCTCTTTCTTAGACTGATTCATAAGGAACACATGACTTGCAAAGCCATCAAATATCTATTTGATCAGCTTGTCAAGATGGAGATAACTTTGTGGCTTTGTAAAACAGTTGTGACGAAATTTTACTACTCTCTGACACCCTGAAAACATTCAAGATATTGAAACTTTCATATAGCATGAAACAAAATCATGTGAAAATGCATATTTTCAGTTTCAGCAAAAGCATAAAGAATAAACATCTTACTCCTACTTTTATTGTTCCAGCAACATAGATGTATGGTTTCCCACACATTTATCATCATAGAAAAGGGCAGACAGCCTTGTTCATCTTAATAATATATTTATCATCAGCATTATATTAATTTCTAGACTACAAAATAAAAAGATTCAAGTCAGGTATATTCCTAAGAGTATAGGCTAGTCACATATTCAAGGCAAAAACAACTCAAAGGTACATAATTACAATTATAAAGACAAAATTATATCACTAGAGCTTATACATTGTCAACAGGAGTAAAGATGTTATTCTTCTACTGTTATGTTTCTAGGGAGGGTACTCTTCAGTTCTTTTTATATGAACAAACTATTGAGGTTCAAGGAGTAAACCCCTAGAGCACAGAAACTTTTAGAAGTGTTTTCCATCAGGCAAAAATGCATGTGAGGTCTTCTGCACTCCATCACGTAGATATTCGCCCCTTATTTCTCATTACATCTCTCCCTTTCCCAGGAAACTGTTGAACATTTGCAATACTAATTCCTTTTTCTACTTGTCTCTTCCTCTGGAGTACTTCCATGCAGTGCAATTCAATAGATCTCTAAATTTGTCATTGATCGTCCAACCTCAAAAATTTGATTTCTCTTGCAGGGCATGGTTCCTGAATAACAGCTGAAAGGAGTGAGAATTTATTGTGTTCCATTCACTAAATTTCACTAAAAATAATTAATGTATTCTTGGCCATCAGTAAGAAACTTTTTGCAGGTCAAATTTTCAACAAAAATGTTCTTGTGTTAATTCCCACACAAGAGTGTGGGAGGATCCAGTGGTAGAGAGTGGAAGGAAGACTCAAAAAGGACAAAATGCTTCTGACACACCATCTTTTACAACGCTTCTAAATATGTGATTTCTTTCCAACCTAGCTCCAAAAATTACAGTTTTTTTAAAAAAATACGTTTAGATTCAAGTACTATGGATTTTTTCTGATTATGCAATTGATTGCATTGACTGAGAGAGTTGGGGCTGTTGAGTCTGGAGAAGAGGAGGCTTCCAGGTGACCTTCTTGTGGCCTTCCAGTACCTGAGAAGGGCCTACAATAAGGCTGGGGAGGGACTATTTAGGATGTCAGGTAGCGGCAGGACTAGGGGCAATGGAGCAAAGCTGGAGATGGGTAGATTTAGACTTGATGTGAGGAGCAAATTCTTCACCGTTGAGAGTTGTGAGAGCCTGGAATGGGTTGCGCAGGGAGGTGGTTGGGGCCCTCTCATTGGAAGTGTTTAAGGCCAGGCTGGATGAGGCTCTGGCCAGCCTGATCTAGGGTGGGGTGTCCCTTCCCATGGCAGGGGAGTTGGAACTGGATGATCCTCTGGTCCCTTCTAACCCTGACTGAGTGTATGACTTGGTCTAGGTGATCCTGCTGTGGCAGGAAGATTGGACTAGATGATCTTTTGAGGTCCCTTCGAATACCTAATGATTGTATGAATCTGAATTTTTGAGACACTGTACTAAGGATTCTTTTTTCAGTTAAATCCTCTGGATTATGATAATAAATACATTCACCTCAGGAATTAAATTTATGTTGGTAAGTAAGCTAAAATAGTTTCTCGGATGTACAGGATTTCAAAATGTGTGTTAACTTGCTGCTAAAAGAAACTGCTCTTCAGAAATTCCAAGATTGTAACAGAAGTGTTCTGTCTTCTGGATTAGAACAGCAGTACTCCTGTTAACATCATATTAGTACCTCTTCTATAGGTTCTAAATAGACTTACCCAGGAAAATGATAGCAACCCAAACCCAGTCCTAGCACAACACTTCTGGGCTCTCCTAGCAAATGTACCACACTCACAATTCAAAGAAAAATGGTTCTCATCCTCTCCAGGCAGACAGTTGGAAAAGCGGGGAGGTCAGAATGTATATGAGAAGGACAGCAAGATTGCTGTCCTACTTTTTGTTGTGCAGTTGAAAGATTCACTTTTGACATTTTATTAAAGACAGTCCTTATGTAACCTCTCTCCTTTTCTCTTTTGCACATGTACTTGATGTCAGCCAGTCTTTGCTTAGTGGATAAAGGGGGCAGATGTTTATTCACTACAGTAGCAGCTATGCAGATACACTCAAGACCTGTCACAAACAAGGTAAAGTCTGTGTTCAGCCTTGCAGTCATAGAAAACACTGGGACAAAAGATAAATGTAAGTTAAACTGGTGCTGAAGGCTGATTCTATATATTATAGGAAGTGACCACTATTACCAAAGCTGCCAGGTGATGAAGAGACATTTAGTACAGGCAACTTTGATATATTTGAAAGGAATAAAGTGAAGATAACACATGCAATTATTGCCATGAATGACTGCTCACCCTCCCCCCAAGACAATTAAGTGCTAGAAGGAATAGAAATAGCTCATTATTTTAAGTGGTTTGAATTGCTTTCCATTCCCTCCAGTTTTACTGCGAAATTATTTTACATAGAACTAGCACAGCGGAATCAATAGTCGTCCTGTTGTCAGCTTTTAACAGTAAATTCACTAATATTTATTGGCAGGGATCAAGGGGTAAAAGATTTCCTAGGCTGATTTATTTCTTATTTATTGGGGTCGGAGTGGCTGGAGAGCAGCCAAACAGAAAGGGACCTGGGTGTGCTGATTGATACCCGCCTGAACATGAGTCAGCAGTGTGCCCAGGTGGCCAAGAGGGCCAATGGCATCCTGGCCTGCATCAGGGATGGTGTGGCCANTGTTCAAGGCAGGATTGGACGTGGCACTTGGTGCCATGGTCTAGCCTTGAGCTCTGTGGTAACAGGTTGGACTTGATGAGTTCTCTTCCAACCTTGGTAATACTGTGATACTGTGATACTGTGATTTCCTGCACACAAAACTCTAGCACATTTCCAACTTGTTTACACTTATTTTTCAGCTGAAGAAATATCCTTGTTTAGTATAAACAAGCAAAAACCACCAGTGTTCATTAAAGTCAATCAAAATGTCTTTCTCTGTCAGTGATGCTTTTTGGTTTTAAGTGAAGTGGAGATCTATTCCAACTGTAGTAAACAACTCTAACCTAATTTCAGCCTCATCACAATGGCTCTGTGCCACCACCCAACCAGCAAGTTCAACCAGGACAGTCTGTAGGCCTATTGCAATGACCCTGTCAGCTTAATTTTTCCTGTCTGCTTGAACCGTGGTCCTTAACTGATCAAATCATCAGATCAGTTATTGTTGGTTTGAGCCCTAATCTCACTAAAATACAGTGACTCCTGGTGGTCTCAATGGCTTTTATGCTTTGATTTATTTATTTAGTATTGATTGTATGTACTATTTTCTCTTTAGACAAACAAATGTTCATCCAGACTAGCAAACCTATTTCAGACATTATCTGTACCCTAGTACACAGTCTCCTATAAAGCATCCCTTAAAGGCATTCACTTTAACTCAGCAATCCCAGCCAGGACCACAATGACCTATATGTAAATGCCTCTTGATGAATTCAGCCACATACACTTCCTTGCTAAGCACACTCCTTGTCTTGAAAAGTCTTCCAAATGTTACTGCTTGTAAGCATGTACTTCCTGCCAGCCTGAATGTAAATCCCAATACTATAATTGCTTTGACCTTTCAGCTTTCTTTAAATCAAGAGAAGTCTGTAGGAAGCCTAAACCAGTAACAATACTGTACAAAATTACTCAAGTCTCTTGTTGCAGCACTGGCTGCAGATGTACAGTTTATAGAAGTAATCTTAGTATTTTGCAGTCCTCTATTGTCTACCTCCATACCCTGACCAGGTCTGACGTTGCTAGTCTTTGCCTATCAGCAGTAATCTGGAATTATGTACATATGCACTATGATACCATCCACGCTGCTTTGCCCTAGCTGGTAGTGCTTGCATGGCCTAGACCTAGAATTACGCAGTTAACACTAGTCATTGTAAGCATTAAACTATCTGAGCAGCCTCTACTAAATCTAACTTTCTGACTCCAGCTGAACCTCTTCTGTTGGCTTGAATTGGTTAATCTATATCTTGTCTTAGTTAGGCAAGTAAGAAGATTAATAGCCTTTCATGGCAGCAGTTACCTAATAGTCTAAGTCCCCTGCCCTGGTGTTTCCTGCTCCTAATTAAACTCTGCTTGCTTGGAGAGAAGAACCAGATTGCTGTCTGATGAGGTGACTACACCTAAGGCAAGGTGATCACATTTAGGTTTGATGTTTGATTGTTAGGTTTGATGTTAATTGCAGCCACCTGATTGTTACTGACACAGATACAAATTTGTGCAGGTGTATGTATATGCATAAGTATATGTGGATATTTATGTGAAGTCTTAAATACAGTCAAGGCTACTATTTTTGTCTTTGTGAACCCTGACTGCAGGTCTTGGAGAATCTCTTAGGGCTGACAGTTCCCCTAGTTGATCTGCTCAATTTTATGTGTCTCATAACATGTGTTTAGTGAGATAATGTTTGAGAACACTGGTTTTAGATGGAAGAACTATGTGCTTAGCCATAGCTGATGTGCTAACCCAAATCCTAACCCTAGAATAAATGTAATAATATAAATGACTTTTCTTCTTTGTTTGGAAGCCTTCCTCTCTGCTTCCTGAAAAGATGACAGAAGCATGGTCTATGCCAATGAATAACTTGGTGTAGTGAGATAAAGGTGCTTAGAAGTCAAGTAGATATGAATTTTAAGGAAATAGATATGGGCTTGGTAGAGTTAGGTACTGGTTGAACTCAACAAACTTAAGGATCCCACTTAAATTATTCTATATGGAAGTTATGTAGGCTTACTCTATGTGCTGTTTAGATCTACATAAGGTATTTTAATTTAGACAGCATTGGAGGTTTCCTTATAGAATGATTCAGGAAACAGAATCTTTAGGTAGGTATCTCTTCAGTTAAAAATACATGGTAATGTCAAATAAATAGTTACTGAAACATTTAACTTCTGAGACCACAGAATGATACTCCGAAATTGTGTTTGATTTTTAAAATATAGTTAGTTTATAAACACTTTTTATTGAAATAAGTACAAGTTCAGAGGGAAATACGGCACCTCACTGACTACTTTTATTGTGTCCATATATCCTTTCAGAACTTCAGTCCTATGGAGGAACCAAAGCTGTGGCCAAAATGCAGTCAGGACCAGTGCAGAAGTGAAACTACAGCTGTTCAAATACAGTCAAATGTTTCCATGGTGGAATACCCATTACCCTTTTTTAAAAATGTCTTTCCAAAACTTGCTTTAAAACAAGAAAAGCCATTTATGCTTTAGCTTTCAGGTACCCTTATGGCCTTCCATCCATAATTCATCTTATATATCTTTTTTTCCTTTCAGCTCACCCACGCCCCCCCTCCCCCTTTTTTTTTTACTCAGCAAAGCCAACAATTATTCCTTGGATGGAAATTTTCTAGTCAACCTTTTGTTTTTCTAGAAGGCAAAGATCCCCTCAAATAAGGAAGGTTCATCCATGCATGAAGGGCCTACTTCTAGCAAGTCGTTATGCCAGCCATCACAAGTCCTTTGAAACCTCAGGTAATGAACTGATAACTTTCCCTCTGAATGAACCTTCAGTAATTACAATTCTTCTCTGCCTCTTGTTCATGGACTTCAATATTGCTATCACTAGTAACTCTTCACAAGTGTCTAACCTTCAGAGTGATGACATATTTGAAAAGCAAACTCTTCTTGTGGTCTGATCCATTAGCCTAAGTATTTCTGGACTACACGCAAATAAAGGCTGAGAGTGAAGGCAGAACATGAGAGGTTGTTTCACAGTAGAAGCAACTGAACTACTTGATACTAACCAGTCAGTCCTGGAGTTCTCACACAGCCTCATGAGGCTGTCTCTGATGAAACTGAAATGTGAAGTACTCTACTCTCCAAATATTTACTCCTTGGAAGGACATTTTAAAGTCTTCAGTACAGGTAATTATAACAAGCCTCACAATGATGACAGAACATGTGGAAAACTTACTCAAAAAAGGAAATGCCATCAGTTGAATACTTTTTAGCCTGTTTACAAATTATCATTCATTAATAATTACCATGGATTTTTTCAAGAATGGGGGAACAAGTGTTTCATGATGTGACAACGCAGTATCATCTGCTGATCCTTGAAATGAATACCACAAGGGAAAGGCACAGTGACAAGAGCTGTATGGTTGTCCACAGGAAACAGATGTGCTCTAGAGCCCTGGAGTTGATCTAATTTACTGTCAGCAGTCATGCCCAAGCCAAACTGAGGTGACAATCCAGGCTCAGGGCTGCCATTGACTAATGGTGTTAAGCTGAAAAAGTTGTCTGGTCACCTTTACGCAAACTTGATTGCCATCAGCATCCCTATTCAGAATTGCTATTCACTTGAAGGAATGATGCTGTCTTTTGCAGGCTGTCAAGCAGATTTATCTCCAAGATAAAGAAAAACTTAATCAGTGCTAAAAGGACAAATTCAGGCCATAAACTGATAATGCCAAATATTATCAGTGTTTGGTAGACACTCATTATCTTTTTACTTTAATAAAACACAGTATGACAATCACTTCTGTGAACCTGTTCAACCAAAAAGAAAAGAATAATTTGCCTTCTTCACTGGGGAGCATTTACTTGAGAATCAGGAATTGGGGATATGAGACAGTCACTTAGTGTTTCTGTTCAGAATTTCATAGAATCATAGAATCATTAGAGATTAGAAAGGATCTTGAAAGATCATCTAGTCCAATCTCCCTGCCACCGCAGGATCACCTAGACCAAGTTATAGAGTCAGTCAGGGTTAGAAGAGACCACAGGATCCTCCAGTTCCAACTCCCCAGCCATGGACAGGGACACCCCACCCTAGATCAGGCTGGCCAGAGGCTCATTGAGCCCGGTCCCTCCTGTTTATAGGATTCTCCCCCACCTTATACAGTCCCCTCAACCCCTCTTGGGGTCCCCACCCTGTATAGGGTATCCCTCAGTAAGTTTCTTCCTTTTCCATAGGATTCCCCCATCTTTATAGGATACCCCTCCCACCCCTTTTGGGGTCCCCCCCCGCATTAACAGCTCCCCACTTCAGGTGGCGGAGCTGCAGGTTGAGGCCACCACCGCGGAGACCAAGGTGCTGGAGATGGGGACGACGCTGCAGGGACTGCAGTAGGGGAGATTTGTTTTTAGAGTATTGAACTTGCAGCAGTTTAAATCATGCCTGAAGAAAAGAAAGCTAGACGTCTTTCAGAAGGGAAAGTTGAGTCTTTAGAATATTCGTCTTTAGAAAATTGCGTTTGGAACTCGAGGTGACTTTATTCCAGTAGAGAAGCATTCTCTTCCTTGTTAGACAACTTGAATTGCTTTGTCAAGTGCCACCTTGTGGCGAGCAGCAAAGCTAATTGCAATTACTTAGTAGGTGTTAACAAGGGTGATGGCTTTTTTGACATATAAATTATTAAATCGGAAGTACAGGTTATTTCAGTCATTAAAAGTTCAGTTGAAATTACCATCCTCCCTTTGATTCAAGCATGACATAATAATTAATTCACTTAATAGTATTTAATGTTGTTTCATTCTTTAACTATGCTGCACATACTGAGGATCACTCCTATATATTGATTTGTAGACGTTGTTACAACAAGTCCTACACGGAGGCGTTAGAGATGTCATCTGGGCCTATGTTTTTTCTGGTGTATTATACGGTAGTCTAGAGGGCAATATCAATATTGTTTTTCCTGCAAACTTTGAGCTTAGTACCCTGTGACCTTGTCAGATGCAACACAACTTCTGGTTTCGAAACAAACATCTTCTCTCCTTTTTCTCTCCAGTTTTGAGATTGTTTTCTTCAGAAAAATTTTCTTCAGCACAAGGCATTTTATCTGTTGAAGTAGTTTTCTCTGAACCTTTATGAACTTTATGAATCAAAATAAAACTCAGCAGCAGTAGTAAACAGATTTTTGTGGACAGCTTAAAATCCTTCCAGGCAGTCAACCTATCACCAGTTCAGCCTCTAATTAAGGATGTTTAAGACTCCAGTGCTGGTTCTATCTTCCCTTGCAGCTTCAAGCAAAGGACTGGGTGCCCCAGTTGTACTGAGCAGGGTTATTGCCTTCAGCAAGACACCACTTTTATTCCACTTACTAGTTATAAAGTCCAAATTTGTACTTAGGCAATTGCCGATAAGTTTCTATGTGCATTCAAACCTAACAGTGTAAAACTGATGTTCAACTCCTTTCCTTTGACCCCAGCATTTGAGGGGTTAAAGGGGAAAAGAGGTGCACGTAACTAGAATTGGCAATGACTTACCTTAGGTACAACTGGACATTGTGTGAGATTGGCAGGATGCCAGAAACAATCCACACTATGTTCTATACTTAAAAATTTACAAGTAAATAAGACCAAGGTTTCTTTTAGTTGGAATCATGTTATTTTAATTCTGTCCAGTGATAAGCAAGAAGCAAATGTTGTGAATCTTGTTTCCTTTTCCCTTTACTTCAAAACAGCACCTGAAAAAAGCATCTGGTTTTTCAATCTAAATTTATAGGTTAAATGAGATTTCACTGTTGAATTCCATTTTGAGACAGGAGATGCTTGCATTTTGCTCGAAATTAATATCTTGAAAATAAATGTATCTATTTCATAAGCTGGGGACTGACCTGTTGGAGTGTAGTGTAGGAGAAAGGGACCTGGGGGTCCTAGTGGACAACAGGATGACTATCAGCCAGCAATGTGCTCTTGTGGCCAAGAGGGCCAACAGCATCCTGGGGTGAATCAGAAGGGAGGTGGTTAGCAGATCAAGAGAGGTTCTTCTCCCCCTCTACTCTGCCCTGGTGAGAACATACCCGGAGTATTGTGTCCCGTTCTGGGTTCCTCAGTTCAAGAGGGATGTGGAGCTGCTGGAGAGAGTTCAGCGTAAGGCAACGAAGATGATAAAAGAGGTGGAGCACCTCCCTTCTGAGGAGAGGCTGAGGGAGATGGGTCTCTTGAGCTTGGAGGAGACTGAGGGGTGATCTCATTCATGTCTACAAATATGTGAGGGGTGGGTGTCAGGAGGATGGAGCTGGGCTATTCTCAGTGTCATGCAGTGATAGGACGAGGGGCAATGGTTGTAAGCTGGAACATAGAAGGTTCCACATCAACCTGAGAAGGAACTTTCACGGTGAGAGTGACGGAGCACTGGAACAGGTTGCCCAGGGTGGTTGTGGAGTTTCCCTCACTGGAGATGTTCAAGACCCGTCTGGATGTGTTCCTGTGTGACTTGGTTTAGGTGACTCTGCTGTGCCAGGGTGATTGGACTGGATGATCTTTCGAGGTCCCTTCCAAACCCTAATGATTCTATGATTCTATGTTTCTATTTTAATTGGACTTCCTTGCAAAATGATTGATTTGGTAGCCAAATGTTTAGCTGCTTATTATTCTTTCAGTGATAAAAATATTAAGGTGACAAACTGAATACACTTCATAGATAAATCTCATTGTGGAGTCATTCCATTCTATGCAAGCATAATGCCACTTACAACCAATGTTGCTTAGACCTTCTGCACACAGGAGAAGTTAAACTTACTTCTGGGGTTAGAAATGTTTCTGCAAGTTACAAAAACAGGCCAGCTTTTCATTCAAAATAGATGTTCATGCAAATTACAATTTTTTACCACTTACCGTTTAGTGAAATTAATTGGTCAGCCTATTACCCAACAGCTTCCACTGAATTCTTCAATCTGCCTTTGAAATATTTTCTTTCACATACAAATACTAATTGGTAAGGGAAACTGCCCCCCACCTTCCCCCCCTTTATTAAAGGCAGCCAATTTAATAAAATCTTTTAAACTTCCAGGATCTGTGGTACATTTTTTAGCCAAAATAGGATATGTCATGTGGCCCATTGCCTTTTTGTTTTCTCACTAGTATCATAGTGGTGGCTTAGTGGTGGTTTTCTGTTACAATCTTCTTCACATTACTTTTTTTATTCCTTACTGGGGAATTTTGCATGAGGAAGTAGAAATTCATGTCACTGGAGTGCAGGAGAAGAAGGGACATATTATTCTCCTGTCTCACTTCCTCTCACCTTTCTTCAATCTTAAAAGTCACAAGGTATTTCTGAAAGTTATCCTTACTCCTCTCTATATTCTCTTCCAGTACTGTTCTAGGGATGATGACAGTCCATGCTGTGCCTGAGCATCTTTTCTGAAGAAACTAAAGAAATCAGATACAGTCTTTTAATTCTATCGGTTAATGGACTAACCCTTTAACACTGGTAATTCTTTCAATACTGTATCATCATCTCTCCTATAGTTGACTTTCTTGCCAGTTCACAGACCTATTCCAGATCCTAACTTCTCAGGTTTAAGCACATGGTACTTTATCAAAGATTTAAGTGTCAATATAAAACGTAAATAAAATCTTTGAATAGTCTTATCAAAGACAGCTATTAAGTTAGCTGGCATGGTCTAACTTTGATAAATGTGTGCCATATTTGATTCCAATTGTATTTTTATAGTTTATTTTGGAGTCTGTCGGCTGTGGAATCTAAGTCAATTTTACTAGCTTAAATTTTTACTTTCCCTTTCCCATTAAATAATGCTGTTCTGAATCGCACAATACTTCATCTAAACTGATAAAATTATTCAGATACCTTAAAGATAGGCTTACCGTTTTACTTCAATTTTTATGTTCTTGGATGGAAAGTATTTGCTGTCTTAATATGTATATATTGTTTGATTTCTCTCTTGTAAGACAATTTCTGTCTCATTTCATATGCTTTTAATTGTCTGTACAAGATCAGCATAGTTTATCCTCCTGAACATGGGAGTGGGCTATTACTGTTATAGGAAAATTTTATCTGGATCTTAATAGTCTTGACTCTGTGTTTTCTTTATATGTTCAAAAAACTTATATAGTATATCCTTTCCAAGGTCAAATGCAGCTTTTGCTGCTTACTTGTTATTTCTAAAATCCTTTTACTTAACGCCTTTTCTCTCTTACATATTTGCAAAATCTTTATTCATTTAATATTATCTGGAATGTTACTATTTCATTATTTGAATTTACTACTTACTCGCTACTATTTGGATTTTATAAGAGAAATAAATTTTAGAAGTCTTTAATGGCTGATTGTCTTCATAAGACTTGATTTCACCATGCTCTTTTCTTTTTGCCATTAAGCTTTTGTATTTTTCTTTCCATCCACTGCAATAAAAACCCTTTACAAAGGAAGCTCCATAATCTTAATTTTATAAATGAGTCAAAAGAATCACACAGGAAAAGAATTGCCAGCTCAGAACATTTTGCAGGTCACTAACAAAGGTAAGAATTAATTCTCGGTCTCATGACTGTCCAAAAAATACTGAGGCATCCTGCTTTAATTCATTGAAATCACTAAAGTGAATGACTTGTTGCTACTCAGTACAAGCCAAACCAGCAGGAACAGGAATTTAAGTTGAAAACCAGGATGTTATTTTTGTACCTGAAGTAGTGATTGGCTAGACTGTAAATAAAACCAAAGGTGTAACCCAGAAGATCTTTGTCTAATTTACTTTTATGCCGTGAATGCCACAGGTGAAAGCTGTGTAAATATTTATTGTTTCATTTTATGCTCAGGTACCATACTTGATAAAAACACTGGCCAACACTACTTCTCTTCCTGTTTTCATCCACGTATAATTTACGTATCTCCTGCAAATGAGTAAGTGTGCTTTGAGCACACGTGGTATTCACTGACATCACTGAGGCTGACATAGCATGTAGAAGGCATGATCCTCGCTTTTGCCTAGCATCTTAATGTCTTAGAAGAACTATCTTAAGAGCTCATAGAATCATACAATCATAGAACCATTAGGGATTGGAAGGGACCTTGNGAGACACAATATTCCGTGTATGGTCTCAGCAGGGCAGAGTAGAGGGGGAGAAGAATCTCTCTTGATCTGCTAACCATCTCCCTTCTGATCCACCCCAGGATGCTGTTGACTCTCTTGGCCACAAGAGCACATTGCTGGCAGCATTGCACACTGCTGTCCACTAGGACCCCCAGGTCCTAGTCCTCCTACACTACTCTCCAACAGGTCAGTCCCCAGCTTATACTGGTACCTGGGGTTGTTCTTGCCCAGATGCAAGACTCTACACTTACCCTTGTAATACCTCATTAGATTTTCATTCTGAATTACTTGCCATTTCTATTGAAGCTGTGGTCAGATAGAAGGAGAGACAAGAGGCAGCTTGACTTTATAGTCTGACAGTTACAGGGCTGATTACATGATACAGTACTCTGAACCCAAGAACATCTCTTTATGTCAGCTAATGATCACTAAATTAGATTAAGCAAGCTGTCACAGGATGACAGTCAGATGATTTACTGGTACACAGCTATAATGAGAAGTGAGGCCTGAAGTCAGATTCCTAAAGCCCTCAGGCTGTAATGGCAGGTGTTAGTTTGTTGCTCTCCTACCTGCTCATGTCAAATAAATTCAAAACCAAATGCATATGGCTATTTTCCCAAGTCTGTTCCACAGCTCTCAAAGTACAAGTGATGCTAGTTTAAATTCCTGCAGGAAAGAGCTAAAGCGTAGTGTCTCATTGCTGGGAAGAATTTTCTGCTGTGGGGATGGTGGGAGAGAGAAAGGGAATGAGACAAAGATGAATCAGACTTTGCCAGATGCCTTTTTAAATGGATGTCCCCTTCAGGCAGCTGTGTCTGAACATACAGCTCAAGTGTCCAAATGCTGGAGTGGCGAATCTCTTTTCACAGATACACCTAAAAGCTGCAATAAGATCAAATCTAGTGTTCTGTGAATAAAATTTAATTTAAAACACATAGTTCCTCTCAAACATCCTTTGTAGATCCCAGCTTGGCATGGTAACTAAATGTGAACCACATTTCGACTTGCCTAGCCAAGGTATCTATTAGTATTTTGGATCCTGTGTCCGTCTCGTTCTAGAATTGACATTACTTTGTAAAAGCTCTAACTATAAAGTCCAGGTGAAATCAGATGACATTGGCTATTTGCATGTTAATGAAATTTTACAAGGGATTTACAGAAACATGCTTGGAAAAGGTTTGCAAGTGACCCTTAAAACCTAGAGGAGTTCTGTTAAAATCGGTACAGAATTAGCATTGCAAGGGTGACTTATTTATACTTAAGTGTGATGAAAAAAGTCTCAAAGCCTGAAGCAAACATATCAGCACAACTTACAGTTTATGCTCTTTATTTTAAAGCAGATGGATGACCACCATTTATAAAATACAGCAAATTAAACCGTTTCAGTAAGATGCAAGAAAATGCCATGTCTTCAAACAACAGACTGGCTCGGTGTTGGTATGCCATCGTAATCATCAGAGTAGTGCTGGTACTGATCAGTAAGAAGAGGCTGATGCAAATCATCCTTATTTTTCTTGGCACGTATAATACATGCTGCAGCAGCAAAGATAATTGCAACAAGAACCAGTGCAGTCACTATTGCGATAGTTACCATCTCTGTGACTCGGAGAGCCCGAACTGTAGGAAGGAAAGCAAAAGGGAGAGTTACTAAAATTAAATGCCAAGTATATGCTTAAACATCAGAGGGACAGACTGAAGCTCAGTTTCCCTCTGAGCTTTTCTGAACTGAACTTTTCATTTCAATTTTCCAATGAGTCATGAAGTAGTATTAGGTAAACTTCTGTTTGATATTTCTTCCAAAAAGTGAAGAAAATTTCAGTTTTTTGTTAGTCTCTGAAAAAAGTTCTGGATCTTTCTTCTGCTGTCTGGTTTGTGATGGATTTACATTCTCTGTACCGATATAATGAAGGAATATGACACAGGAATAAGAGCCTTCTGCAAAGTTTAGAAACAAATGAGAAGGCATCCAATATATATGTGAAATTTTAAACAAGTTTGTTATAAGATAGAAAAACATAAAGGAAGGAAAAACATGAGAAAAAAGAGGAAACATCTAGGTTAAACAGTTTACCTGGCCACTCGACTTCGTAGGTGTATCCAAGGTTTTCTGGTGCAGTAACAAACATTTCATTATTAGTAACTGGAGGCCAGAAAGGCACCATGTTATACTGTCGATTGTGTCCAATAGGGGCATTCTCCAGAGGATATGTTGAGATATCTAAATTTGAAAGTAAACAAAACAAAAATAATGTACACCACTTCACTTTTTTCCCAACAGTAATTCAGGGTTTTGAGTACCTTATCTTTTTTTTTTTTTGTTTCTAAACTAAATTAATCTAGGATTGATTTTCCAGATGCAGAATTAATTGCTCCACTCTGTCCAAATGCAAGAGCACCAATGATATCCCTTGTTTTAAACAGAAACCACCAGGAAATAGTAAAATATTTTGCCTGTGTTTGCCTTCTTATTTCTTCTCAGATGGAAAAGGAACGAAATCTATATACAGAAGACTTGGAAAACCTTTCTGTTTTTTACAGTCTAGCTTTGTTTGATTGTGACAGTGATGAAGAGCTCTTTTGCACAGTTCAGGAGAGAAGCAAATATGAAATCCGGTGGAATTTTTTTTTTAAATCTTAGAATAAATAAGGAGGAAGTAATCTGAAGAACAAGAAAACCCATTTGTTGAGATGATGCAAAAGCTTATGATAGTCATGCAAGTACCATGAGAGGATACAGTTGTTCTCTGAAATCTGACACAGGAAAATGCATGAGGCAGTTTATAGAAGCTGCGCAAAATAGTCTCAATTATACAACAGGAGCTGTCCTCCATAGAAGAAGGAAGAGAAGGATGGATTGTCTTAAGAGGAACACAGTTATTGCTTTATGTAGACTAACCCACAGACTTTAGAGTTACATGGAATTCTTCCCAAAGGTCACTATCATCAATGCCTTCTCTACTTTGTTTCTTTTATTCTTTGATCCTTGCAGTTCCACCCTTCTTATCTCCCTTCCTCCTTCTCCTTCACTTCCTCCTTTATTCCTTTTCCTTCTTCAGAATTGAAGGAGCAAGGGCAAAATCAGTGACCATCCTTTGAAATGATATGAAAATGGCTATGGAATTCTGGTAGTATATCACAAGGCAGCAATGCACAAAGGGGGTCAAAGTTAGTCATGAGAATGTGCATGGTGTCTGATTGTATTTGACAGGGAGAAACACATTTACGCTACACAGTGATGGAATGTCCACAGAGTGTTTAGAAATGCCGTGGTTACAAGATTTTTGCTTTGTAGAGCTGATTTGATTGCACATTTTTTTTTTCTTGAACCATGCTTGGTATCTCTGAATAAGTCCCTTCACAGACAATGATTTGAAAATGGGTGCTAGAAGGATGAGGAAGGGAACTTTCTTGTTACTACTCTCTCTTTTTTTAACGAATTGTTAAAATTCCAGTCCTGTCTCCTAAGCTTTAGGGACATCTTGCTGTCCCACAAGAAGCAGCTGACTTCCTACGACTGCAAAAACTATCACCCATACTGCCTCTGAGCATGTCTTACCTGCAGAATACCTTCTCAGCCACTCATCAAAAACGGCATCTGTAAATGTGTGCAGGAGGACAAAAATGGGATCGTTTGGTGATAAATGTGTTTGCCCTCCTGTTCCATTCAGAAATAGATGAGCCAAGTTGTGCAGACTACGAACTGCTGGGTCATATTTCCCTGAAGGATCACTGTATCCTGTATATGCAAACAAAGAACACAAAAAATCCCCATGAAGAATTTTTTAGAAGCTGCAGTCCCAGCTGCAGTAATTTTTTCCTCTGAAAGTCTATGGTGTTGTTGTATTGCCTTGCTTAACATTTATGAGTAGCTAATTCTTTACCTACTGGCATTCAATAAATGTCCCTAGTGTGTATAGTTTTCAGATTAAAATAGTCTTTACAAAAGAATTCTGAGAATGCAGAGTGCAAGTCTGCTAAGATTTAATGCAAAAATTGCCAAAATAAACATCATGGCATGAAGCTAAAAGTGTATATTTGGGATCTATATATCTTTCTCAGTATAACTGAAGTTGTTCCATATTTTTTCTAACTGCTGACTTGTGTGTATACATTGCCATCTATCCCAATGAGCCAGCTGTTGCATTATCACATATCGTTTTTGTGCTTACTTTGAATGCATTTCAGAAACCTTCACTTTCATATTTCAGTGAGGATACCCTGTGTAACCCTTTTAGTGTGCAACACCTTGTAACCCTCATCCTGGATGTCAGAAAAGAAACATTCCTTTTCAGGCTGTAGGAAAACTTTTTAGTGTAGGATCTATACAGTTAATTGGCTAAAGCCATGTTTATACACATAGGCATTGATAGCCTATTTGTCAAATACAGATAGCATCCAGAGCTTTTCTACAAACTACTGAAAGGTTGGTGTGGATTCTTGGTTTTGTTCTCTAAGAGAAATAAAATGGACCAGATCCTTCCTGTGATAGGAGTTATGCACCCTCAAAAGAGCCAGAGGATCTCTAGGAGCTCTGGAAGGGATCTGACCTGTCACTCAGCAGTCTTTTCTCATCTCACTCTTTTCTTCTCTTTCCTGTTAGCAAGTCTGGATAATTAAAGGGCAGAAACAGTTGACGGGACATTAAAGAGCAAGAATCAAATCTTTAGGCTGGTTTCTGTGTAGGGGGTTGTGGATTCAGATGCTAGTGACTGAAAACTTGACTTTAAACGTGTAGAGCTTAGAGATAGAGTTATAGGGCCCAGAGAGAAGAACTAACGTGTCTATCAGTAATCCTGTACTCAGACCTCAATTTTTATTTCAATATCATTTAATGAAATAATACTAAGACTTATAATTTATTTTGCTTTCCTCTGTTGTAATCCAGATGCAAGAGTAACTGCTATGAACACTTGTTTCTCTCTTTTCAGGATGCAGCTGCATCAATCTGCAGGAAAGGGCTGTCTGTTTTTAGCAACAGCAACAAATTACTAGGTTGCCAGGACCTTATCTCAGCTAGTTTCTACTTAATACATTAGTGACAGAATTTTGAGGCTTTCACACATATAAAGAACTGACATAAGCTGTAAAGTACTTTACCCAGAGCTTATTTTCACTTAATACTAAGCTAATAACTTGATGCTAAGAGCAATGTATTCTCTTAGTGCCCACAAGAGTGTTTCCAAATTCATAATTCCAACAGGAAAAATGACAAGCCCATTCCCTCATTTTAGTCATAACGAGTCCTTTTGTTTCTTGTGTTTACCTTCTACTGTGTTGCGGAAACTGTCTGTTGAGTTGGAATAAAAGGGAGGAGTGTCAAATACACCAACTTCCAAACACTGAGCAACATCCTCGGGCTCTGGGAGTCGCTGTACCATAGGCCGTGCAACATTTCCAGCGGGATTTCTTCGGATGGGACCACCCTCGGTGCCTGCAGGTGGAGAGAGGAAAAGAAACAGTAATAGTGCACAAGAGTATGCCCCAGAATGCATCCTTCTAATCACTGCATCATGGGGG
>VXBP01004492.1:27304-54851 GCA_013400115.1 Rhinopomastus cyanomelas
GATCAAATCTCTTGTGAATGACACTTAAATGGAATTAATGGTCAGTTTCTTATGTCAGACAACACATTTGCATCTTCCTTTAAATAATAGAATCATAGAATCATTAGGGATTGGAAGGGACCTCGAAACATCATCATCCAGTCCAATCCCCCTGACACAGCAGGATCACCTAGAACAAGTCACACACAAACACATCCAGTCGGACCTTGAACATCTCTGGTGAAGGAGACTCCACAACCACCCTAGGCAACCTGTTCCAGTGCTCTGTCACCCTCCGTCACTTCTATGAAGTTGCTGAATTTTGTTTCAAGTGATAAATACACAAGAATCTTACTGGGATTTTTCAGCTTTTGTGGAGGAGGTAGACAAGTTAGGATTCAATACTCTTTGCAATCAAAACATGGGGATTTGTTAGATGGTGTCCTTTGAGGATGAGAATGACATGAAGTCTTCAGAAAAAACCTAAAACTTCAGTTAAGAAGTGACATTGCTACATTAAATTATTTATGGCACAGAAGATAAATAGACACTGCATAAGAAGTTGAAGCATTTAGCTCTTCCTCTGCTGCAAGCTCCTGATCAAATTTTTAGCTGCTTTGAGCCTCTGTGATACATAGATGACAAGTGAATACTGTCTCAGAAGATGAAACTTGGACCAAGAACATTCAAAAATCACTTGAAGATATTTTTGCTGAGGGAAGTCACTACTATATTTATTTATTATGAAAAGGATTTTTCTCTCCAAATATCTGTCACACTTACTGTTACAGATGGTTCCCAAAGTTTCATAGTCTTCTACATTTTCACATAGCACTCGCCACTGAGAGAAGATTGAGTTCTGGCTGATGAGAGAGATATCAAAATTGCTTCTTGCTCCCATCAAGTCATCAGAGCAGATATCACAGGTATTTTGTCCTGTTGCAAAGTTCCAGTAGGGAAGTCCAAACGTGGGATCTTGCAGCATGTTCTAAAACAAATATATATGTTGTTAATATGTGTGTGCCCGCCCCAGAAAACTACAAAATTTGCTGCTAGAAAGATGTTAAAAACTCTGCTATAAGCTCCTGGTCAAATATCTCATTTTAACAAATATTTTTAATGGCTAGTCATCAAAGCAGTGTTTGTAGCTCATACAAAAACTGAGTCATAGAATCATAGAATGATTAGGGACTGAAAGGGACCTTGAAAGATCATCTAGTCCAATCCTCCTGCCACAGCAGGAGCACCTAGACCAAGTTGCACAGGAACACATCCAGGCAGTGACTGGAAATCTGTGGTATTTAAGTCTCCCAGAGCTGCTGTCAGGTTTTTGCATTGTAATAAAGAACAGGAGTTCCAGAACAGTCTTGCAGTCAAGCTGCTTCACCAGGATCCTACACTAAGAGCTCAGAAGATTGAAGAAATTGGGAACTGCTATTTGAAGTGGGGTTCAAGGGAGCTTGACTGTGTGAAACTCTTGCTCCACTGCAGTGAAGTGTAGTCACCTGTTGAATCACTGAAAAAGATGGAAAATTGAGGAGAAGGGATACTAGCCCTTCAAATAATCATTGCATTGTTTCAGTGTGGGTTGGAGGTGATCAATTTTGGAGGGCATCCTAACTTCCAATATTTATATACCAGGACCTGTTGACCAGCCAAATTATCTTAACTAATGATTGCTTTTACTAACATACATTGGCATGTATATTAAACCACCAAGAGCTAGAAATCCTTAGGGCTTCAACGCAATGAAATGCTGTTGATGTCAAATGAAGGTACTTTGTGCTTCAGCCTAACACAAAACCATTTCACAGAATCACAGAAGATTAGGAATTGGATCTCGAAAGATCATCTAGTACAATCCCCACACCACAGCTGGAATACCTAGACTAAGTCGCTTAAGACCAAGTTCAGGCAGGTTTTAAACATCTCTAGAGAAGGAGACTCCACAACCCCCCTGGGCAGCCCCTTCCAGTTCTCACTGTTCCTTCTCATATTTATGTGGAACCTCCTATATTTGGCTTACAGCCACTGTCCCTTGTCCTTTCATTAAATGACACTGAGCAGAGCCTGGCTCCATCCTCCTGACACCCACCCTTCACATATTTATAAACATTCAGCTAGTGAAAACATTACAAGTGATTTCAAAGACTATTTAAGAAGGGTCCTAGTCCATAAAATAATTTATTCCATTAACAGATAGCCCAGCCCACACACAAGGGTGACAATACACTATTTTTTTTAACCAGTTACACTGATTAAAGAATTATACAAATAAAATGCAGTTCTGAATCCCCATGTTATCACTGCAATGTTTTCTTTAGAATTTCTGCTGCTTTGATTAACGTAGTCAAGAATCAGGGCCTTGATATTAAAAGTAACACTGGCAATACCTTTTGTTGGACCAATAAAAAGACTTCTATGAATATTTTATCTATTTTTACAGGAGATTTTATGTAACTTTATGTTTTACACTAATCTGATTGAAACATTATTTTTAACATCTCTATAACAATGACAGTATAAAACCTAAGTTTGCTCTGTTTAAGTACACCCAATGAGTTACTTAAATTATTTCAGCCCTTAGAAAGAGCTGCTATCATTTTTGGTTATTGAAATATGAGGGGAAGTTCTTCAGTTACATAAAACATAACACGAACACATGGCTTAACATGAAGATGGACTTTACCTGCATGTCTCTTTCAAGCTGCAGTAGATGGTACCTATGCCATGTGACAAAAGCTGGTCCCTCATGAGAGAAATCAACTACAAAACTTTGCTGCCCTGCACCAAGGAAAGTTTTCCTGACAGAATAATAATGAGACCACACAAAGTAATT
Source organism: Rhinopomastus cyanomelas (assembly GCA_013400115.1). Taxonomy (NCBI): domain Eukaryota; kingdom Metazoa; phylum Chordata; class Aves; order Bucerotiformes; family Rhinopomastidae; genus Rhinopomastus; species Rhinopomastus cyanomelas. The sequence continues at coordinate 30,123 of VXBP01004492.1, forward strand.
ATAAATGGAGATATTCTCGAACTGTGGTGTGTTGCCATCTGGTCCAAATATTTCCTCACGTCTTCGTGTGGCAATAACAATGTCAGGATGTGTTGTCACCTTGGCTTGGTGTAAGGCATTCACAAAACGCCTCCTTTCTTCTGCACTCAGATCCAAAAGATTTCTTCTGACTGTGAAGATACAAAGGAAGCAAATAAAAGGCTTCAAGTCCAGCCTCACAGGGCTGATTTATTTAATTATAGGTAAGTAATCTTTTTCCTCAAACGTGTTCAACTCAGAGACTGTTGAATATGAATAGCGAATGATTTTTATTATCAGAAGGGTTACTCTGTATCAAAATGAAGCTTAAACCATTGTAGGTTTAGTGCTTCTAGAAGTATTGTTACAGATAGTCCTCCCATTATATCAGAGAAATGACAAAGTCAGTTCTCTGTCCCACAAACCTTTCAGAACTTCATCCAATATATGGAAGTTTTCCCATGCTTATACTTTACAATAATATACTATATAGCTATTTATAATCAGAAGAATATGTACCCCTTGCCATCCCTTTAGTGAAGAAGTACATTGGTTATACTTGAAACTTTGTAGAAAAATGGCAGATCATAGGATCATAGGATCATAGGATGTTAGGGATTGGAAGGGACCCAAAGAGATCACCGAGTCCAACAACCCTGCCGTAGCAGGACAAAACTATCTAACACAGATCACAGAGGAACACAGGTTAATCAGTGAATTGTGAATTATGGATTTCACATATCACATCTCTCTTTGATGACAACATCTGCTATTAAAAGCAGCCATACATTAGCACATTCTAGCAGTATTTCTGAAAATCATTGGCTTAAAAATGAGCAATGAACCAAGTTAAAACATTGACTTGTTAAAATAGCATTATCTGAGCAAGAGGAACTACCCGATCACCTTAGTCTCAATCCAGCACTTCTTCACCAGAACTGAAATTTCAGGCTAAAGTTAAGCTAAGATGCAAGTAGAAGTCCACACAGATGTTCTTTAACATACTCTCATTTTCTTTATTAAAAAAACCTGTAAAATTCATAATTGTCCAAAACTGTGATGGACCATGTTGATATGAGATCTTCAGCATGAATCAATATGAGTAATAAACTTCATTACATTCCACTGGGATGTATTTTGGCTTAACTGATGTTTATGGAAGTGCTTTCATGAAGCACAGATTTCATCTGAGGACTTTGTATCCTGAAACGTGCTTTTCTGTTTTGCAGGACTGAACGGGTATGCTAGGTCTGACCACTAACAGTATTTCCATGATTGATTTTAAGTAATGCAAAAAAGCTACCTTTCTAATTATGATTCACATATGCATCCTAACCCTTTCATTTTCAAAGTATGTACCTCAATGACATAAAAAACTTGGACAATTATTTATTAGGCATGAATTTAGAAGATGCAAAGACACCAAACTGAATTTACAGCTATTATTCTATGGAAATGCCGACAGTAATCCAGTATAATTCCTTAAATCTGAGCAGCTGTGGTTAGCTTTACCTATGGACAAAAGACATAACCTCTTTGTCCATACTTAAGGCATAAAAAACCCCAATTTCCCCTGTTTAAAGTCATGTTATGCATGATAAATCTGATAATAATTTTAGTAGTAAAGTATTCAATACAAGAGAAAAGTAAAAATGACTTTTATACCCTAGAAAGTCAGGTAAAGTTGCTTTTTATATATCTCCAGATTTACTTTGCTAATTTTGTGCATGTTAGCGTTTATTCTTTGACTGTTTTTTTGAGTAATTGTCACAATTAATAAAAACAGGCCAGTGCGGCTAATGAAAACAGGCCAGAGCATTAGAGAGTGAAGCCCAGCTTAGCAGATTCCATTCATGATTCACACTTTGTTTCCATTTTGCTTCTTGGGGCTCCAAGATTAAAAAAAAATAATAAAAATTCCAAAGCTCTTCTCCACAGCCCTCAATAAATTTGTTTTAAGGAATTTATTGTTGCAGTCTGGAATCAGTAGGTGATCCTTTTTTAGTCCTTTCAACCCTTGCTGGAACATGCAGTCATGTTCATGGAGAGTTTTCCATCTAGTAAAAATAATGTTAATATTGATATCTGTTTCTGCAAGAGGCACTTCACATTTGTGCTGCAGACACCTTGTTTCTCACTTCACAGAACCTATTACTCATTTGAGAATTATGGTTTTCACAGGATTTTCATTTTAACATTTTATCTTTAACTAATAAAGAGTGAAATCTTGTTAATTCCCATGGTTCCGATATGAAAGCAAGAATCTGTCCTCAAGCGTGCTTGTATTTTTAATTTGCCTACAGTATTCAACATTTTTTCAGTCTCACAAAACTTTCAAATTTTAAAAAAAAGTTAGACATCTATACTGATATTCTGGACAATATTGAAACTGGAGACTTTGCAGAAAAGCCCACCTGTCCCTGTGCTGATTCATCTGAATAGTTCACAGTTGTGAGTTAAAGCTTTTAAATACACTGACAGCAACTAGATAAATAAAAACTTGCAAGTCCAGGTACATAGTTTAGAAATGTATTAAAGGTCTTTGAATCAAAAAGCTTCTGTCATACTTTGAATAATCACAAGGTACTAAACATTTTAACTAGATGTGTATTATTCCCTGATATACAAGCACACACACCCATCACTTTTATCCATGTAGATATTCTATCCTTCCATGGGATCAGTCTCAATCCTCCACCGATTACAAGTTTTCTTTCTTCCCTTTATTCAGTCCTAGTCTAGGTATACAAGCTGAACAATGCATCTAGCAGCTGCTTTAATAATATCCATGGTAACACATATTTGCAAACAAATCCCAGGGATATTTTGTATTTAAAAATAAAAGTCACTAAGTGCATTTAGAAGCAAGTGCCTTCAATAGACTATTTTCAAGTCATATTTCTGATGCTCTTACCTATAGTGATTTGTTGGCTACAGGTAGGTCCACTCCAGCCTGGGCGACATGACCCACAGTTGTAACCAGAGAAGTTACTGTTGCACCGGCAGGTTTGGTTGAAGAAGCGTATCGGCCATTGCTCTCGGTCATCCCGCCCATCATGAATGTACTGTGGGCCGTGAGGTCGTGAATCGACAGTCACCTGCACGCACCGGCCCCTCCCCGTAGACACACCACACCGATCGGTACCTGGCCCAAACACAGGGAAATAGTCTGGGCAACACATGCCACTCCTTAGGGACTCGACGGTAGCACACTGGCGAGGGAACTGAGCTCCAGCTTGGCCAAGCATGCTAAGAAGCAGTGGTAGGGAAAGAAGCAGCAGCACTGGGAGATGCATGGTGGTAGATCCAGCAGAGCCAGCTCCTTTCGAGAGCCAGTTGTCCACACACGCTGACTTTGTCTCTCCTGCAGTGGGATACTCAGCTCCCTCTACATAGCAGAGGGAGAGAAAAAGAGAAAGATAATAAGAACAGGTGATACAGAACTCCAGACTGCCACTTTCACCCCAAACTGCCTCTGAACCCTGAGGTATTATAGCAAAAAGCAAATGGTTCTGACTACAGACACTAATTTTCTTCTGTTCTCTCACTATCTGCACCAAAGATAATAACTACTTAGTGCTGTATTTGCTCATTGGCTTCTAAGTGCTTGCCAAATGTTCATTCATGTTGTACATCTGCCAGCCAGATTTACCTCACTACCACAGAATGCTAAACCCTATCTAAGGCAACAGTTTTCTGAACACTTTTTTGCAGCTCCCCCACCCCCATGCTATTCATGCCTTTTATGCATTAGCTGTTCTAACTTGTTCATTACTCAGTAGTTCCCCTCCATGTTCCCTTGCTGTTCTCTAATAGCATCTCCACCAGAAAGCGATGCTACAGTGCTTCATGCATTGCACCCCGGTCTCTCTTTATGGTACCTCTCCTCTGCTGAGATCCGGTTCTATCTCTGCACGAACTACAGCTGTGTCTAACCCAAAATAAGCACTGCTAATTTCTCTTCTAGTTCTGTCTGCTTGCTAATCCTTCTTCTACCAACACATTATGGCTTGGCCTCACGCTCCGTCTTCTATTAATCCCCTTTCTACTTCAGTGCATTTCCCTGGACTTTAAGTACTTGAATAGCACATGATTTCTTTCATGCTTACCTCCTTGTGATTTTACAAGTTTTAGCAAAGGTCAGAGACAAATACTTGAATTCAAAACAGAACAACTGTGAAGTGTTTTTTTGTGGTTGGTTTCTTTTTTTTTTTTTGTTAATTACTTGCAAAGAAAGGCTCATTTGAAAACAGACAAAGAACACTGGAGAAATTCACATTTAGCAGACATAGAAAAACGGTTCTTCAAATGGCATTTTCAGGATAAGGCAAAAATAAGTGACAGAAATATATGATTTAGAAAATGAAACACTCCAACCCTAACCTTACATCTTTCACATTAACAATTTATTTTGATTATGAAATACAACTACGTTATATTGGAATATCTTGAAATGGTAAATCTTCAGCAGGTGCCATAAAGAGCAACAAAAACAGGAATAGAGAGAAACAGTCTCTCAAGTGAAATAAATGCTTCTCTGCTCTTTGCAAGGACAATTTTCACTGAGCAAAACTGATCTTGTTCAAGATATTGATTTCTAATCTATCCAAAAGCATGGCTTTCCATGGGATGAGGATATCAAGAAACACTGTAATAGGCACCAACACAATACATTAACAAATTTCTGGGAGAAGATTCAATCACAATGTAACTGACATCCGTTAGAAAATTGATAACATACTCCTTCTTCTTCTCTGTAGGCAAGTCACAATGTGAAGTAAATCTGTGTCTAGCAGGCCTCAGATATAAGTTCTTCATGTGTTTACTCTTACCAACATGCCATGCACCACAGCTCTGAACTTTGCCATTTGTGGCTTGTATAAACAAATGTGCTGTGGCTTGCTTCAGTGTGGAACCAAGGCTTCTGATATGCTTTTCTACATCTTTAAGTCATTTGCCGTTTGCAGAATGAAACGTTTTATAATCCTTAAATAAAACTTCTTTTCTTGCGTACATTTAATTCCCCATTTAGGGCTATTTTTTCTTATTTACTAGCCTATCTTATGCCCTGTTTCTTTCCAAGCTTAAATTCTTTCTCTTCAAACATGTCTATTGGGATGCGTGACAGAAACTCGCTCTTGAATCAGAGCTATTAAAAAAAAAAATCTTTTTAAATTTTATCTGAAAAGAACTCCCAGATCAAAGAAGAAGTATATAGGTTTTAGCTATGAATATTTAGCAAATATAACAAATTCATAATAAGCTTAGAAGAATTACATAGTTACATCCTGCTTCTTAGATAACGTCCTAGTTAAAAAACAAAAGGTAAAAATGTACTGACTGGGGTTGCCTGGCACCATAAAGCTTCCTCCTTTAACAGTGGATGCGGTGCAGACATTTTGTGAGCCTTCTGCATAGCCAGAACCTTTTAATTTTATTCAGCAGACAACTAGAGTGGCACAGCTGAGGATCATCTCCCTTCTTTGCCCCCAGATGCTCCCTTTGGTTTTCTGCTGGAAATCTTGCTGAATGGTTTGGTGGTATGCAATCCCTTTTATAGTCTTTATTTTAATATTCTTGTCTTTAGACTCTTGCCTTTGTGCTGAACCAGGAAAGGCTTGACCTTGGAGATTATCCAAATGCACACTGTCTGTGTTTCTGTGGCTCTGTGCAGAAAGGTCTTGTCTACATAAGCAGGGTAATAAGTTAAAAATCAGTGCATGACCTAGCTCACTAATTGCCTGTGTGGAGTAAAAGCCCTGCAAAGAGACTTAGTTAGTATGCTAGACATTTGCATATAGTTTTATTAATTTTCCTTGTGCAAACTTTAGTTCTTCGTGATGAAAGCAGGTCTCTGTGCAGCCACACATTATTTAGCTCTGGCCTGTAGCCTAACCTACTGGAGAATGTTATAAAAATATAGCCAATTCTATTTGTCCTTCTATGGTGATGAAAGCTGACATACTGGTACTGTTTTATGTTGCCCCTTTAGCTATACAGTCAACAATCAATTCTTTAGGAATTGTCCAATGGTTATTCGGAGTATTTCCCAGTATTTAGAAAGCTGATAAACTATGATGTAGTTTGAGAGTTACCATAGTTCACTAAGACTTTTATTCATCAACCTCAACACCTAAACACTCTAGAAATCTAGATGGTATCAACTTCACACAAGTTGCATGAAAGAAATTTAGACTTATTACTGTATTAACCTACGACCACTGATGTGACACCACACTGCAATTTTTGTGAACAAATGTTGAAATGGTCAAGGAGATGAATTTAGCAGCAGAAAAATAAGCATCTGATATGAAAGCACAGTCTTGATAGTCATAGTTCAATGCTTCTTAAGGTTTGGAAACCAACACCCTTGTCTCAAATGATGTAAGCTGATCTATGACTTACATCACAGAATCTCAAATCACAGAATTTTTGAGGGTTGAAAAGACCTCTGAGATTATCAAGTTCAGCCTATGGCCTGACACCATGACATCAGCTAGACCATGGCACTAAATGCCACATCCAATCTTTTCTTACTTCCAGAGACGGTGACTCCATCTCCTCTCTGGGCACTTCATTCTGGTGTCTGACTACTGCTTCCATGAGGAAGTGCTTCCTAACATCCATCTTGACACACCAGGAGACTGTGCTGCCATTCGTTGTGACCTAGACAGGCTGGAGAGTTCAGCAGAGAGAAATTGAATGAAATATTACAAGGGTAAGTGTAGAGTCTTGCATGTGGGCAAGAACAACCCCAGGGACTGACCTGTTAGAGAAATGCATAGGAGAAAGGGACCTGGAGTCCTGGTGGACAGCAGGATGACCATGAGTCAGTAATGTGACCTTGTGGCCAAGAAGGCCAATAGCATCCTGGAGTGGATCAGAAGGGGTCTAGTTAGTAGATTGGGAGACGTTTTTCTCCCCGTGTACTCTGCCCTGGTGAGACCACATCTGGAATATTGTGTCCAGTTCTGGGTCACTCAGTTCAAGACACAGAATTGCAGGAGAGAGTCCAGCACAGAGCCACAAAGATGATAAAGGGAGTGGAACACGTCCCTTATGAGGAAAGACTGAGGGACCTGAGCGTTTTTAGCTTGGAGAAACGGAGACTGAGGGGTGACCTCATTAATGTTGATAAATATGTGGTGGGTGTCAAAAGGATGGAGCCAGGCTCTGCTCAGTGTTATCTAACGATAGGACAAGGGGCAATGAGTGTAAACTGGAGCATAGGAGGTTCCACATCAGCATGAGAAGGAACTTCTTTATGGTGAGGGTGATGGAGCACTGGAATGGGCTGTCCAGGGAGGCTGTGGAGTCTCCTTCTCTAGAGACATTTACAACCCGCTTGGACATGTTCCTGTGCAACTTAATCTAGGTGATCCAGCTGTGGTGTGGGGATAGGACTAGATGGTCTTTCGAGGTCACTTCCAATCCCTAAAGTTCTATGATTCCGTGATTAAATATACCCTGGTGTAGCTTCAGGCCATGACCTCTCATTCTAGTTGCCTGGGAGAAAAGCCTGACCCAAACTTGTCTACAACTTCGGTTCAGGTCTCCCCTGAGTCTCCTCTTCTCCAGGCTAAACNGGGTCTAGTTAGTAGATTGGGAGACGTTTTTCTCCCCGTGTACTCTGCCCTGGTGAGACCACATCTGGAATATTGTGTCCAGTTCTGGGTCACTCAGTTCAAGACACAGAATTGNACTTTCTCAGCTTCTCCTCATCAGATTTTTCCTCCAATCCCTTCACCAGCCTCACAGCTCTCTTCTAAACCCATTCCAGATCCAAAATGTCTTTAATGAAGTGAGTGGCCTGGAACTGCATACAGTGCTCAAAGAGAGGCCTCACTAGTGCCAAGTACAGGGGGAGACTTGAGGATCTTGGTGAGGTTTTTAAATGCCTCAGCTTCTCTTTTTAGTTTTTAGTGTTGTTTGTGTTTTTATTGGTTTTTTTTTTACATTTAGTGCTGTCATTTGTCAATCTTTTCACAAAATACACCACCTTTTTTCAGCTTACAAAGTCAGCTTTGTTCTGAATTTCATTTTCCTTCCAAGTAGAAGAAAATATTGATGCTTTTATGAAAGAAGCAGAGCTAAATATCACTTAAATGATAAGTGAGGGCTTTAAAGATGAGTCAGAATTGACCTTCTGATTCCTATATCTAAAAAAATATTTTGAGTTCACATATTAATCCAAATGTTGCATGGGGTTACCAGAGTACACTTAATCCTTATGTGTGCCTACACATAAAAATACAGTTTTCCAGAATGGAACTATATGCATTATATAATAAAATTCAGGGAAAGTTATTGTTAATTCATTGGATATGAAATATATTTAAATTAATTTGAGAAGACATTGTAATATTTTCATTTGTAGTAGCAATTATCTTTTCAGATATACATAAATACCTTAAATTCTTGTTCATTGAATATGATAAACAATTGTAGTGTTATATAAAGAGATTGCTATGATCATTAACACAGATGGATCACTTCTGCTTTCATCAGATATAAAGCAAGGCTTATTGAAACTACATGCAAGTTGAGAAAAGAGTACTGGAAAAAAGATACTTTTATCAACCATTATCAGAAGTAATAATTCAGTTTTCATGGAAAGGAATTACCTGAGACAGCAAGTATGCTAGAATTTGCTGCTGGATCATATAGTGCTGCAAGATATTTAGATCAGCTTGAAAATATCAGTATTTCCTGAGCTGTGTTATAACCTCTGAAGTATACTTTGGAAAATATGAAATGGCATTTTTCATTTTTCTGACTAGATGAGGCTTTTATAGTCAAAGAAAGAAAATACTGTTTTAAAAATCCCTCCTTCTCTCCCCTCCAAATAAAGGAAAAAATTACACTGAAGTTGAAGAGCTTCTCCTAAGGACATTTTAAGGCAATAATAGAAGAACACTTCCTCCGGTAAAGGCAGCACAACCACTGAAATGTTTGTGAAAAATCTGAGTGAGATCTCATGCTTTGTCAGCACACTGGGTACATACTCCATCATTTTCAGTGGGATGACTTAAGAGACTCGGTGGCAGGCATTAAGGTGCTCAGGACAGCAAGTTGAAGTTTAGCACCATTACTGATGATAAAGGCAGAAGTTTGGTCTCTCCTCCTTACTTGTTGCTCCTGATTGAACAATTTTTCAGCTTCTCAGCAGCTATGTCTGTGCCCAAGATGGCTATCATTTAGCCTCAGCTCCTGGCACTGTTCCTTCCTGGCACAGCCAGCCCTTGCTCTTGCAGACACCTTTAACTTCCAACCTTCCCACTCTCCAACATTGTGAGAGCATCACTAAGCTGGACAGCTGCTTTTTGCTAGGCGGGGGCAGAATTTGGGACTCTGCACTGTGATTGTTCCTGAGCTGTGCTTGAGCAGTATCGATGTTTACAAACTCATATAGTAATCACAGTGTAAGGCTGCAAGGTTAAAGTGCTGAAGTAAAGAGTATATGAGATCATCTGCAAATTTAATGGTTTGTGGTTTGAAAATCCCCAAACAGATATTCATGTTCATAGGAAAAAAAATATCGTATTTTAAACCATAGTTGTTTTGATTATGTTACCAGTTTCACAATGTATCTTTATACAGGAGACCACATGTCTACAACCACTTGGATCATTAATTTTATTATGATTTTTTTTTTTAAGATGTCACTCCAAAAATATTTTTTTTTCTGGAAAAAGAAAACAAAGACACAAATTTCAGTTTTGGGAAGAAAGCATAGAAACTTCAGAAATGAACACTTTTGATTAGATTTTAGAGTTTTAACAGTAAGAATATTCAAATTTACCTCAATAAGATTAAAAACCCTAGGATTGATGTGAAATGGACTAGGCAAACTTTGGAACAAACTGACAATATCTCACATCTCAAAAAATAAGTGACAAAGCTGTTTCAGAAACAATGGAAAAATATATTGATAAACAACCCAACTTTTGGGTCTCCAAAAGGATCAGGGCTTCTGGAAAAATGCAGAATCTGATGGCACAAATAGGTGGCAGTGGCACTAACAGAACATTTGCAAATGCATTTTTGACTCAATTTCAAGGTCTTGAATTTGTCAGCCCAAATATTTTAAAGTTTATTTTTTGGGCTGGTTTTTTTTTGTTGGTGGTGTTGTTTTTGTCTCTCCTTGCACTTTTTCATTCTACAGTTTTGAAGAAATATTTATTTATGCATTTTGTAGTACCTTTTCATTGAGTCCTTTGACAGCACTAGTCTTGCTCACATACATGATCAAGAAGGGTTTTTAAACTTAGACCCAGAAAAACCTTTGCAGTATCTTTCCAGCATGCAATATCTGAACTCCTGTTAAACAACAAATCACCTGTGACAACATGCCAGGTCAGTAGACAGGAGTCACATTGCCTACAAGAAGGAATGACTATCTACTGCCACTTACCTTTCCTTCCTGTCCTCAGTGCTCAGGCACAATGGGCTCTGAAAACTCCGTAAATTTTTGCTCTTTTTCTGACTGTATGTATGGGTTATTATAATTAAATTGTCAACACAAACAAGAAATCCTTCTATTACTATCAAATATCATAAGCTTTCTAGCTTCTTGGACGTCTCCAACCATTACGTCCTCAGGTGTAGCCCAGATTTCACACTAAATGATATATAACATCAACATCCCCTTTCCTCTCCATTTACTTGCATTCATCGATTTTACTGCAAAACTAAAACAGACTTAATCACCTGCTGTTTTTTACACTCAAATGCTTTCATTTTGAATCAGCTCAGCATCTCTCGTCATAAATGTCTGGGGCCAACATGCTAGGTAGCTGTGAAAAACAGACCTACATGTCTAGTTAATGAAGATCTTCAGAAAGACTTTCTCTCTGAAATAAGGCTGGATCTAGAAAAGGAAATATTGCCTGATGAAATGATCATCTTTCCTACGGGAACCTACTGATAAAGGCCTTCTAATACATGTTCAAAGTTGGCAGAAAATCTAAGGATGGAAGACACATGTCTGTTTGTTTAGAGTATGAAAACACAGCAGTCATTCATAACCTCCATTCCTGAACACATGAAAAGGCATATGATTATAATTATACTTATTCACATATTTTCATTCCTGTGAAACAGTGCCTTAAAGAATCATTAAAGGTCAGTGCCAGGAAACAGATCCTTATCAACCAAACTCATGGAGAATGTATGGTGGAATGAGATTGTTTGTTCAGGTACACTGTTTCTTTGCACTTTTTGGTTGCCATAGGATTGTTCAGTACTGCACACTTGAATAAGTTCATTGCATTACATTTCGAGGCTACTTCTGCTAAATATAGCCAAGTTTTGGCATCCTAACCATACAATGCAAGGTAAAGAAGAGTGACATTCACCTAACAACGTTTTTTCCTGAAAAGCAGTAGGAAGCAAATTACGTATATTTAAAAAATTTCAGTCTATCATGTTATTATTCTTGTAGTATAAAATAAGTAATAAGTAGTCAAACTTACCATCTCAAAGGCATGAGTAGACAGCTGCAGAGATGTCAGGAGGATTGGACTAGATGATCTTTTGAGGTCCCTTCCAATTCGTAATGATTCTATGATCCAGATCTCAAGTAATGGTGCTGGAATTTCATTAACAGAGCATATAGGTGAAGAGGAATATGAATTTGTACACAAATTTGTACACAACACTTACAGAAATAGTAATTTTTGTTCATAATTGAGAGTACAATCACAGAATCAGAGAGCACTAGGGATTGGAAGGGACCTCTAAAGATCATCGACTCGAATCCCCCCACCACAGCAGGATCGCCTAGATCCAGTCACATGGGAACATATCCAGGTATGTATGTATGTTCAGATTTGGTTTCTTTTCCTAGGGAAGTGGTGTCTTCTTTTTTGCAGAATAAAGGGCTCCTGTAAATCAACAGGAAGGCAGCTAATACCAGGTCAAACTGTGCTTATCATCCTTATGCCCACCTGCAAGGTGTTCCTGGATGGCAATTCTTCCTCCCACTGCCAGTACCCATCAGGTGTTGGCACTTCCCAGACTTGGATCAAACCTTCTGTTCAGTCTCACAAGACAGGCAGGTATCTGGCACAGCACCTGGGAAATAAAGCTGCCACTGTATTTACAAGATCTCGTTAGAGAGCAGAAAGGCATAAAAAAAGCTAAGAGGAACTTCTGTTTTTGTGCACGATCTGAGGAGCTAGTGGGGAGCTCAGACTGCTAACAACAGGAAAATCATATGCAGTCAGCAACAATTCTACTGGGAACAAACAGGTTCCACCCTGGAAATTCAGTGAAGCTGGAGCTTTGCTTGACTCTGTTTTCCACAGAGGTGAGGACAGCACTCCTGAAAACAGGAATGAGGGCAGGAGCAAGTAATCAAGAACTGAATTAACACAGCATTGCAAAGCTGACTGATACACTACTAAGTGATGGCCTAGTCCTGTCTTCCTTCTTGCCATTTCTCCGATTATTTAAACTAAGAAAAGGATCTTTCCATTCAGAAAAGCATTTCAGTTAAGCCAAGACAAGTTACCTTTTCTAGCTGTGGCAGACAGAGGCACCAGGAAAGACTGACACCAGACCTGAAAGCCGAAAAACCAACTCTCTGTTGCAGAGAGAACACACAGTCCTCCTCTATCTCAGTCTCAACTACTATCAAGCTATCTGGTCATTTCATGCAATTCCTGCTGTGACAGGGACCCGCATAGGGGGATTTTGTGGGTAACTGACTGCAGCCTACTTGAACATGATGTCTACCAACTGCTGAGACACAAGGGGATCGCTGACAGGCTGGGAGGCAAGAACAGTGCTGTTTTTATTCCAGTTTTCCTTTAAAAGAGCACATCCAGCTGCCTGGTTTTGGAACACCTCTTTGGAGAAGCTTACCTTCCACTGCAACTGTTTCAATCCTGTTTGCAGTTTCCACAACTCAGCCCGAACTACACAGGCAAGATTCCAAAGCTTCCTGGCACCGCAGCACATCTCCCTCTATAGCAAAAAATACCTCAGACAAATACAGGTTGCAGGGAAAGAGACTTGCACATCAGCAAAGGGGCCCTTTTGCCTATGATCTGACAACCGTCCCAAGCCCAGCCTAGTACTTGTGGTACCACACAGTGCCTGGCTCGACAGACTGAAGCGGAGTCACATTCACAAGGCCATTCCTGGAGTGCACCAGGATGATACATTCCTCCTCCCTGTGCTAGGTAGCCTATAAGGAGAGCACCTATGCTGCTAAGGCACTGCAACACATTGCCCAGGGAGGTTGGCCTTGCAACTAATCTCCAAGGGCCCCTCCCAACTGAACCATTCCCTACAAAAGAAACAACAAATAACAGTCAGAGGTTTGACCTTCACTGGCTGCTGGGCCACCTCATCTAGAGCTCAAGATGTGCCAAGGGAGGGTTACACTGTCTATCAGGAAAAATGTCTTTGATGAAGGGTTATCAAGCACCAGGCCAGGCTGCCCAGGGAAGTGCTGGAGTCAGCAGTTAAAGGAAGCATTGAAAAAATGAGGACATATAGTGCTGAGGGACAGGATTTACAGGGGATCTGGCAGTGCATGGTCAAAGGATGGACTCCATCATCTTAGAAGTTTCCTCCAATCCAAATGATTCTACTCTTCTGCCACATCAAGGAATGTGGAAGACCCCCACATTCTGTCTCCTAGGAGATACATCAGGCCACTCCTGCAGAGGCTGACCATGATACTGCCAGTGCTGTGTGGCTCCTGTGGTCCTTCAGCATGCTGGCTCCTACAGCCATCTGCCTTCCTCAATCCCTTCACCACAGCAGATAAGGACTAAGCCTGATTCCAACAAGCCAGGCACTGCCTGGGAGAAATTCACACTCCTCCTTCCCTTGGGCCTCTTCCTCCTCACTTTGCCTTGTGTGCCCACACAGCCCAGCCTGGGATGGGACCACCAGCATTTACTCCTGTCTCTCTTTCAGGCTTAACCCACCTCTGCCAGCAGCAGTGGCAGCCCTACGTGCCGCTACCTTGGGCCCCGCAACCAGGGGAATCTCCATCTGCCTTGGCATCTACCACAGCACCCCTGCCATGCCCCAGCCTCTCCACTGCCCATAGCTCCCCTGTCTCCTCCAGCCACTCTGGCAACACTGGCACACCCTGCACCCCTGTCTCTGACAACTGTGGCACCTGGCCATGGCCAATGATAGCCACACAACACACCTGCTGCCACTGGGGCAAGGCCTACCCAGACACTCCAATCTACACATCATTCCCAAGTACCTTCAGGCCATGTCTCACCTTTTACCTTCCTGCTCTGCACTGCCAGTCCATGCACACAGTAGATCACTCTACAGGGACTACCTGTGCTCCCACACCAGTGCTCAGAGTTGGCTCAGTGAGTGTCCCAGGAGGCTCCACCAACCCACTACATCTACTCTTCAGCCTATTGGTTGAAAAAGGCGTTTGGATGGATGCTGGGTCAACACCCCAGCAAAACGGGCCAAGATGGTGGAGGCAGGATCCTCTCACCTGGTGGAGATCATGCTGGCCACCCATGTCACCATGGCTGATATCACAAACCACTTAACTGGGGACATCAGCTTGGCGTTCAGTATCCGCATGGACGATGACAACTTCATTGGGGACATGAGTCTGACCACTGCTGTCCCCATGGAGGAGGCGTGATCCGTTTTTACCTACTAGTTCTGGGATGGGAGCATGGGATTAGGACTCTTTTGTTGCGGGCTACAAATAATGGTAGAGTTGAGGGGTGGGTTCCTTCATACTGTGCTGAGTTTGTTTAGTCTGTAGTTTTAATTTTCTATCAAAACATGTCTCTCCAAAACCTCTCTGTGCTTGCATGGAATTGGGATGGAGAGAAGGAGGCACAAGGAAAAGGCTCCGAATAACTGCAAAAGCTTTTCTCAGGCCACACTGAGATCCACCAAGCGCCCAAGGGTAACAAGCTATGCCCTGGGCTGTGCCACAGGCAGTCATAGAGGGTGACTCCCTGTGCCCTTCCCCAGGGCAAGCAACTCTGTGCTGGGTGAGCCAAGATTCATGACTCTAAGCAGCATCACAGGCACAGTCCCCTGCACAAAGCAGCACTGAGCTGAAAACCAGTGCTCCATCCTCTTACCCTACCATTTGAGAAAGCTGCTGTGCTGCCTCCAAACCACTTCTGAGAGTCAAGGCCACTTCCTCCCACCTCAAGAGCCCTACAGAAAGAAAGGCAAGCAAATGTGCCACTAGGCCCACATGGATGAACCAGTCATTCTGGGACTAATTAGACGGAAGACAGAAGCGTCCAGATGATGGAAGCAGGGACAGGTAGCTTGTAAGGAATACAAAGCAATCCTCCAGTAACAAGAGTGGACCCAGAGCCTGCGGAGAATTATATAGGAGACTTCATGTCGAAAATCTTTTATTCAGATTAACATATGCAGTGAAACTGATACAGGGTGGTCTCACTGGTGTCTGTAATCTAAATTGTAAGAGTACAGAATCACAAAGAACAGAAAACTCTCAATTCTAGCTGCAACTAGCAAAAAGAAAACTGTGTAAACATCAAGTTTTAGCAAATTATTTCCAACTAGAGTTTAAAATTTAGTGGTCTGTCAAATAAACAATTTCCTGTAGTGTTAAATACAGTGTGCCAATTTAGATAATAATGCAAATCAACACAGATCACTGTTTGCTGACTAGAGCACCGCAAAAGGAATATTTAGTGTTTCAAGGAACTACAGTAATCTCCCATTAGTTCTATCATGCGTTGTCTTAGGTATTATACTCTCCCTTTTTTGTTAGCGAGTTGAAAGTCAAGCTTTGGTCAACATGAAGCTCTATTTAGTGTAGCCCTACAGAATTGGAAATACCATTCTGAAAGAATAGAATAATCACAGAGTCACGTAATGATGTGGGTTGGGAAGTACCTCTACAGGTAATCAAGTTCTGTCCCCATACAGTTTGCAGGGACCTTCAATTAGGTCAGGATATCTAGAGCTCCATCCAGCCTCACCTTGAGTATTTCCAGGGATGGGGCACCTAATATGTCTCTTGGTAACATGTTCCAGTCTTTCACCAGCCTTACTGTAAAAACTATCTTCCTTATATCTGGTCTGAATCTCCCATCTTTTACTTTAAAAACATCTTGCCCTGTTGTAACAAGCCTTATTAAAAAGGCCACATCTATCTTTCTTATAGGCCTCCTTTAAGTACTGAAAAACTGCAGTAAAGCCTTCCAAAGACTTTCTTTTCTCCAGGCTGAACTCTCTCAGCCTGTCTAGCCACATAGCAGAGGTGCTCCACCTGCCTGATCATTTCTGTAGCCCTTTTCTGGACAGTCTTCAAAAGGCTCATATACTTCCTGTGCTGATGACTCCAGAGCTGGGTGCAGTGGTCCATCTGGACTCTCATCACAATGAAGTAGAGGGAAAGAATTACCTCCATCAGTCTGCTTGTTGTGTTTGTTTTGTTGCAGCCTATACAGAAAAGAAAAGCCATTTTTTGCATGTTTTGGATTATATGTGAGGATTCTATGCACTCCTTAGTGTCTAGTCTTCTTATGTCTTCCTTTTGTCAGATTTTGAAAGTGCTATGCTTACTCAGATACATCACATACATAAAGCAGTATTACTGATTTTCCTAGGAAATCATGTAGGTATTGTAATCCACCGTAAAATTGAACTCTGGGTTAATGCTAATTACATTACTATTAATCACTCATCTGTCATTTGGGTAATAATTTCATCATCTTCATCCTACAGATTGCATGATTTTTCTCAGCTTCCTACTAAACACTTTTCTTCTCTGCAGATAAGGCTGATTTTGTTTTAATAGGAAGAAAAAAATTATATTAGTTTTTATTGAAAGCCAGAACAACAACAAATTACACTAGACAAAAAATAAATCAGATAAAGAATTTTCTTTAAAGTTTTCTAATAATCTGATGGGAAAAACTTACTAATTCAAGCAAAGTAATATTTTGAACTAATTTGTATTGCTTTTCTTTAAAGTACCAAATTTTCATAATTAATCTCTTGTAGAATATAAACAGTTGAAAGCAGGTAAGTAATTTCAGTCATATTTACTACATAAAACATGTCAAGTATTGTTCTGTTCAACTAAACAGATTATTTAGACACTGTACTTAAATGTGTATCACAGTAATGCTCAACATGCTTTTATTCTGAAATGATACCAAGGAGTTTAAGTATGGCTGAAAGATGAAATTGCACTGCAGTGACTTCTGCAAAACAAGGTGCAGAAAATTTGGTCAATGTCTGTAATTTAAGAGTTCACTTTCAGCAGCAAAACTTTTATATAAGTGATTGGAGTCTTTATTACTTTCACCAAACAATGCAGTACCTAGAGATCAATCTGTAGTTTGAAAATGGTGTTATAGAGGTGACAAATGACTGACAGAGAGAGAAGTGTGAGACATGGAAGAGTGTTGCAGACAGCCATAAAATGGAAATAAGTAGCATTTGTCTAAGAGTTTGAAATAGCTCCAAATAACACAAATCATCACTGACTCTTGAAGAGATACATAAGATTCAAGAGCAGCATTTCAGAGAAACAGTTGACTGACGAAGGTACAAGACTGGTTAGAGCTTCGAGAAATCACAGAAAAAGTGTGATGATTTTTTTCCTCTGAATTTACAGATTGGTACATACTGTGAGAATGGACTAACGAACTTTACTTGTGACTGCTGATGAAATCCAACTCTTTTAGTGGTCTAAAGTTTGCTACAGACCAAGTGACAAACTTGTTACTAAAATTGGCTTTGTGTAATGAGTGTACACAGTGAAGCAACAATTTTAATTAGCACACTGCATTTTCTCTATTATAAAACACACAGGAACATATCCAGGTGGGTCTTAAATGTCTNTTTTTAAGGCTTCGATATATCACTTAATTCTTGAATATATAACCTAAAAATACCTAACAAGTCTTACCCCATCTCAGTGGAAATTACAGAGACATGGTGGGACAGCTCGCATGACTGGAATGTGGTCATGGACGGCTATGTCCTTTTCAAGAAGGACAGATGAGCAAGGCAGAGTGGAGAAGTTGCTCTCTACTCGAGAGAGCAATTGAAATGTATTGAGTTCTGCCCAGGGGCAGATGAAGAGAGAGTTGAGAGTTTGTGGATGAGGATTAATGGGGCAGACTGGCATAGGTGACACTGTTGTGAGTGTCTATTACAGACTACCAGATCAGAATGAGGAAGCTGTCCTGTTCAATCTATTCATTGTTGACTTGGATGAGGGATTAGGGTGCACCATCAGCAAGTTTGCTGATGACACAAAGCTGGGTGGTGTCGCCGACACTCCAGCAGACTGTGCTGCCATGCGGCAAAACCTGGACAGGCTGCATAGCTGGGCAGAGAGGAATTTCACAAAGTGCAACAAGGGTAAGTGTAGAGTCTTGCATCAGGGCAAGAACAACCCCAGGTACCTGTGTAGGTTGGGGACTGAGCTGTTGGAGAGCAGCGTTGGAGAAAAGGACTTAGGTGGTCCTGTTGGACAGCAGGATGACCATGAGCCAGCAATGTGCTCTTGTGGCCAAGAGGGCCATCAGCATCTGGGAGTGAATCAGAAGGGGTGTGGTTAGCAGAACAAAAGAGGTCCTTCTTCCCCTCTAGTCTGCCTAGCTGAGACCACATCTGGCGTATTGTGTTCATTCTAAGTGAAAGAGAATTAAACTCTATATATAAGCAAACAGAAATACCCGCTAAGGCTCAGTATGATAGCCAGTATAGATTAGGCATAAAGGCTAGGATTTCTATTGTCTAGCTGTGGATGTCACCATCTGAATGTCATTGCTGGTTCATTTTACATCCAACAGAAAAATAACCCCTATACTTTCATAATACAATGTATCCCATTTTGAAATAAATATATGAAATATATTGGATGAAACGTGTTGTAACAACATCTATTTCCTGACATTTCCTGCAAAGAAAGCCACAAATTACTAATCTGGGTGAGGAAAACTGCAGTTACTTGGCATGTATGGAAACCTGAACTGCTAGTAGTTTTATTCAAGAAAGGCTACTAACATTTATTCTTTGAAGAATACAGTGATTAATAATAGCAGTAGATGACAATTTTTTAATATGTCTTTTATTTGCGAAATAATATATCATTATGCTAATGACTGATAACACTCACAATTTCAATTAAAAAAATTAAAAATTTAAAAGATCAAATACATAAAAGGTAATGTTCACAAGTAATATACTGCCTGAATATGTGGAACAGTCCAAATCCAGAAAGCACGTTGGTATTTCAACTCATGCATTCCAAAATCATGATTTTAGAGGACTTTTCAAGATTTCTCCAATGCTAACAAATACTATAATACTACTAATGTAATGATTTGGTAGTATTAAGTGACGGGCTTGAATTGTGTTGTAAGGTCCAGTAAGGAACTGCATCTTGAATGCTGGAGGATGATATTCACTTTCTCATGGCAAAAGTGGTACTCATGACAAAAGTTTTCAAAGTGAAGGCATCAGGCATGTAGAATGTTTTCAGTGTTGCCATTGTTCAGTTAGCACACTAGGGGCTATTGTTTTCTGTGGGGTCTGTCCTCTGTAAACAGTCTCTGCTTAGGAATGGTCCAAATGCAAGAGGATCCTTGTTGAGGAAGAGACCCATTTTTCCATATTAGAAATGTTAATAAAGGTAGAGCTCCTTGACTTAAGATAAGAAAATGCACATACTTCTTGTCATGAAGAAATTCCTTTGAACGTTTCTCAGTTTTATTCAAAGTCACATGAAACATATTAAAA
Source organism: Rhinopomastus cyanomelas (assembly GCA_013400115.1). Classification (NCBI taxonomy): domain Eukaryota; kingdom Metazoa; phylum Chordata; class Aves; order Bucerotiformes; family Rhinopomastidae; genus Rhinopomastus; species Rhinopomastus cyanomelas. The sequence continues at coordinate 49,893 of VXBP01004492.1, forward strand.
AATAAGAATGTTTCAGTTAAAAGAAGAAATGACTGACTACTTCCCACACTTCTGAACTAAGCAACATTTTTGTCTGCTACTCATAATTTAAAAGTAATGCATAGGATAAATGCAGTATCATTCATAGTGCTTACCTCATTAAAATTTCCACAGACTGTTCTTTTTAGCATGACTGGGTTCCTTTGGGCAGCAATGATTTCATGAACAAGGGAGTTGTTTCTGTTCTATGCAAGATGAAGTAAGATTAGAGTCAGATATCCCTGATCAAATTAATAACATCTCAACAAAAGTCAGGAATTATGAATATGAATCTTAAAGAAATGAAGTATGCATCATTATCTCATTTTCTTCTAAATCACTTTATAATAATGGAAAGAATAAAATTAATAAATAGAAGATAAATGCAAACAGTATGCAGAATATTCCTTTAAAAATGAGAACAACAATTAATGTAAAAAATGCATAGCAAAATCTTACAAGAAGATGGTGGTTGTGGAGTCTCCTTCACTGGAGATGTTTGAGACCCGCCTGGATGTGTTCCTGTGTGACTTGTTCTAGGTGATCCTGCTGTTGCAGGGGGATTGGACTAGATGATCTTTGTAGGTCCCTTCCAATCCGTAATGATTCTGTGATTCTGTGAAGAACCTTTGAAATTAGTTTAGAGATTATAGTGGGGAAATATTTTAATAAGGCATCATGATAAAGTTAAGTTAATGGTGATGTAGCCTGAAGTCTCTGAAGCATATCTGTGTGAGAGATCCTAGCATGAGCAAGAAGAGAAAAATAGCAATTTGTATTCAGTTCTCCCTATAATGCCATGCTTTGTGTTCTTCAGCAAGCACGTTTTTTAGTGTTTGTGTCACTAGAAAGGAAATCTGAATAATAAATTAATGAATGTGCACCCTATTTCATGATTTTTGATGCAAATGCTCAGGAAACTGAGCAAGAAGAAAGCTATGCCTTGTTTCAATTCCAAATGTAAGCAAAACCTCACCTTTTTAGATATTACAGATGTATCAGCTCAACAGGTTTCAGCAGCACAAGCTTCCCTGTTTTCAGCTTTAGCACTCACTATGCATGTGATATCTTCTCATAAACATCAGATGACACTTGAGAAAGAGTGGAATAAGTTGTGTGATTAATTCCACTAATGAGAGTAGGATAAAGTTTGAAAATAAATAATAATATTCTGTGACCTAGAGTAAGACAAGGAAAAAAGTCTTGTTTTTTTCAATACATATATAGATTCTGTATAAATTGGTTTATACTACTGCTAAAGAGCAGCAGTATTCAATGCAAGCTAAAAATAGTGACAAATACTCATCAAATTGGTTTAAATCTTTTAGACAATATTTCATTTTCCAGAAGAATTACTGGAATTTTTCACAATTATTTTAATGTCTGTTCTCATTTTCTATAATGAAATATTTTAAGATATTTTAAAATTTAAAATGTTGATTGCTCCACTACTTTTTGATTCTTGTATTCTGTATAAATGTTACTCTTGGTGTTAAACTCCTGGATACTGGCAGAAATTATACAAGTTCACTGTCGATATTAAAGATTTCAAGTTTTTTTTGGGTCATGTGGTGGCTGGAGTAAGAGATTGGAATTCTTACAGGTATTAAGACAGATATGGGCAGGCATTGACACCAGTCATGAGTTTATCTCATGGAAAAGGTTTATTGCAGAACACCAAAAAGGAAATATGTGAAGCATAATTTTTCATTAAGAATAAGCAGTGCAAAGTCTTTATCCATAATTGAAGGTCTGATATTTAGATATATTGAGCATTGAAACCTCAAACTTTTTAAAGTTACTGGCTTAGTTTTCCACTGTCATTCCAAAGAGCATTTAAACAAAGCAGTAATGTGTAATGCCACATATTACAGACAAAAGAGCTGTGTGTATATATTAGGAAAGAGCCAAAGTAATGGATTAAACCAACGATTATGTAAAACTAATCAGATTGTACTCCTATGTGAAATGAAGTTCAGTGCTTTGCAATATATTCAGCTCTTATATGTTAGTTTAGAAGCTGACAGAGACTTGAATAATGTAATCACACATCAAACTTACCCATTGCTCAAGGAAGTATGAAAAATTAAGGTAAGAGTAACACTGTTGTTTGCAGTGTAGTAACCATACAATATCAGTAATAATAAACAAATACAAGAACAAAATCAACAAAAATAATTTCAGTTTTCAGTTGAGGTGTATTTAGATTACTCAGCAAGAAAACTGACTACTTGCAATAGAATACAGTTTATCCTCTAATTTTACCATGTGAAATTTGTCATTATGCCCAAGAATACTTCAAGAAGGCAAATGGAATCCTGGCTTGTACTAGAAACTGTATATCCAGCAGAATGAAGGAGGTGATTGTTCCACTGTACTCACCACTGGTGAGGCTGCACCTTGACTACTGGGTCCAGTTTTGGGCTCCTCATTACGAGGGAGACATCGGGGTGCTGGAGCAAGTGCAGAGGAGGGCAACGAAGCTGGTGGAGGGCCTGGAGAACAAATCTTATGAGGAGACTTGTAGATTGTTGGGACTGTTTAGTTTGAGGAAGGGGAGGCTAAGAGGAGACCTGATCATACTCTACAACTGTCTGAAAGGGCATAGGAGAGATTTTGGTGCTGGTCTCTTCTTACAGGTAATTAGCTACAGAAGCAGAGGCAAGGACTTCAAGCTTTGACAAATGAGGTTTAGATTAGACATGACCAAAAAATTCTTCATGAAGAGAGTGGTCAGGCACAAGATATGTTTAAAAGTTGCTTAGATGTAGAGTTGGGGCATCTGGTTTAGGGAGTAGGGTTAATGGTTGGACTTGAAGATCTCAAGGGTCTTTTCCAACCGAAACAATTCTATGGTCCCATGAAGATCACAAGTTCAGTGGGGAGCAGAATAATGAACTGTGCTCAATGATATCATCTATCACAGCAGCAAGGAAATGGATTTATTGTCAATACCAAAAGGAAAAATGCATTTAATTTCTTAGAGGACCTGCTGTGAAATGGAAAGTTTAGTCTGATAAAGGTCTGACAAAAAAAAGTTATCAGAGGAGACCAAGATTGACACATTAATGAAAATTGGAAATTCCTGAATGACAAGGAAATAAAATTCTTGTATCTATAAAGACTATTTAGGTGACTGTGGGACTAGAGAATCAGCACCAAACATCTCTCAGTATTGTCAAACAAAGATAAACATAATTGAAATACATTTTCCAAATAAAATGGAATTAAATAAATCTTTTTACATTTATATATTTCCAGTTAAACATATAGATACTATGAAATATTACGTAAAGAATAAAGTCTTTTGTAAAGTAAAGACACTCACGGAATTGAACCAATGTATTCCTGAGCACATTTGGTTGAATTCATAGGAGAGATAATACTTTGCTAGAGCATGTTTGTCTGTGTTACCAACAAAAATATCCTGGGCTTGTACCTACATTGCAGCAGCTTCCTACTCAGACTTACCTGCATCTAAAGCTGTGTCAACTCAGCTAAGAAAAATGCACTGTCTTAGAGAATATGAAGAACAGCATTGTGTTCAACAGTTCAAATGTTATTTGGATGTAAACATAGACACATAGAATCATTCAGGTGATTAAATATAAATATGAGAATATCAATATATATTACTTATAAATAAAAAAACCTTCTTGTTTATAGGAAAGCTTGTGACTATGACATGAAGAAGAGTGAGGTACTCAGCAATTCCTTTGTCTCAGTTTTCACAGGCAACCACTCTTCTTATGTCTCTGAGGCCCTCAAACTCAAGACAGTGACTTGAGGAAGGGAGAGACAATCAGGTTCTCAGGTTCAAGACCACCTGGGGAACCTGAACACAGACAAGTCCTTGGGACCCAACAAGACGTAGTCCAGAATGCTGAGGGAACTGACAGACACAACTGCTAAGTTTCTCTCCAACACACTTGAAAAACCATGGCAGTCAAGAAAAGTCTCCAGTGATGGGAGGAAGGAGAATGTCACACTCATTGTTAAAAAGAATAAAAAGTAGTAGCCTGGGAAATGATCAGCCAGTCAGCTTCAACTAGGTGTTCAGTGAGATCATGGAACCGATCTTTCTGGAAGTTATTTTGAAACATGGACGATAGGGAGCTGGCGGGGGACAGCCAACATGGCTTCATAAAAGGAGAATCTTACCTAACTTACTTTGCCAATGTCTTGCCCTGGTTTAAGATCATAGAATCATAGAATCACTACGGATTGGAAGGGACCTTGAAAGATCATCTAGTCCAATCCCCCTGACACAGCACGACAACCTAATACAGGAACATATCCAGGCAGCTCTTAAACTTTTCCAGAGAAAGAGATTCCACAACCACCCTGGGCCACCTGTTCCAGTGCTCCGTCACCCTTACCGTGAAGAAGTTCCTTCTCAGGTTGATGTGGAACCTCCTATGTTCCAGCTTACAATCATTGCCCCTCATACTATCACTAGATGACATTGAGAAGAGCCTGGCTGCATCCCCCTGACTCCCACCCCTCACATATTTATAGACATTAATGAGGTCACCTCTCAGTCTCCTCTTCTCCAAGATAAAGAGACCCAGCTCCCTCTCTCCTCAGAAGGGAGGTGCTCCACTTCCTTCACCATCCTTGTTGCCCTATGTTGGACTCCCTTCAGCAGCTCCACGTCCCTCTTGAACTGAGGACCCAAAAACTGGACACAAAACTCCCGGTGTGGTCTCACCAAGGCAGAGTAGAGGGAGACAAGAACCTCTCTTGATCTGCTAACCATACCCCTTCTGATCTACCCCAAGATGCTGTTGGCCCTCTTGACCACAAGAGCACATTGCTGCTCACGGTCATCCTGTTGTCCAACAGAAAACCCATGTCCCCTTTCCCCTACACTACTCTCCAACCGGTCAGTCCCCTGCCTATACTGGTACCTGGGGTTGTTCTTGCCCTGATGCAAGACTC
>VXBP01004492.1:55069-81936 GCA_013400115.1 Rhinopomastus cyanomelas
ATGGAGAGTGGTTTAGCAATGACTTCTGTCATCTCCCTTAGTACGTGTGGGTACATCCCATCTGGACCCGTCGATTTATGTACATCCATTTTGCTCAACTTATCCCTAACCCAGTCCTCATCAACCAAGGCAGGATTCTCTCTTGCCTCAACTTCCTCTGGAGTCTCATCAGTCTGGGACTTGATATCAAGACAGCCCCCAGAAGTACAGACAGAGGCAAAGAAGGTGTTCAGTAATGCTGCTTTCTCTGTATCCTCTGTTTCCAGGGCACCCACATCATTCAGCAGGGGCCTGCATTGTCTCTAGTTTTATTTTTACCTGCAATGTATTTGTTGCCCTTGACCTCTCTTGCAAGGTTTAATTCCAAAGAGGCATTGAGACATTTTAGGGAAAGTGCTGAGCATTCCAATTTCACCCTAGGACAGCGAGAAGCTACCTGGTTTTCATTAAGACCAGAGCTCTGTCCCACTGGTACTCACCCATCAAATATCCCACCCCGCCTTGAATCTAAAGTCCTCTGAATTAGTTCTGCCAGCTCTTGCCCCAGAACCCTTTTTCCCCTCTCAGATCAACCCCTTCCATATGTATCTGCATGGTCTGGTGTCTGATAAAATTGGATCAAGAATTAATGGACTGAGTGCTTCTATTCTGGCCTGTGTCCTTACAGGAATAGGAGGACTCAGTCCATTAACGCCTGGCTAAGACAGACTGGTGTTACAGGTGGGCTTTGGGTTCTTTGATAATAAATGATAAAGGTAAATGGTATCCATTGCTTGTGACTTTGAAGGCATGGCTCACTGTAACAGTGCTTGACCCTCTTTGCCCAAGAAATTTGAGTCCACATGACACAGTGGGAAGACAGACATGTCAGAGAACTGTATACTCCTCTCATGTTGTCCACCCATCTCATCAGCTCCGGAGTTCTGGCATATCCCAGTGGTTCCTTTAAAAGCACACAATCCATCCCTCCAGGGGATGCCACATGACTCATTGCAGCCACTATCACTTCCAGTTATCACTATTCCTATTTCCCATCACCCTGTTGCCATCATCACTGCTGTCCCTTCTCCACTGCCTCAGCCACACAGATGTTACTCTGTCAGGGTAAATGGTACAATAAATGGTATTACTGCTTCTCTCAGCATGGTTTGTTTGCCCCTTCCATATCCTCTCTCAGTCCTCTTTGTGCAAAGCACTTTTCCCCTATTGAATCACAGAATCATAGAATCGTAGAATCACTGCGGATTGGAAGGGACCTCGATAGATCATCCAGTCCAATCACCCTGACACAGCAGAATCACCTAAACCAAGTCACACAGGAACACATCCAGTCGGGTCTTGAATATCTCCAGTGAGGGAGACTCCACAAGCACCCTGGGCAGCCCGTTCCAGTGCTCCAGCACCCTCACTGTGAAATAGTTCCTTCTCAGGTTGATGTTTAACCTACTATGTTCCAGCTTACAATCATTGCCCCTTGTCCTATCACAACATGACACTGAGAACAGCCCAGCTCCATCCTCCTGACACCCACCCCTCACATATTTATAGACATTAATTAGGTCACCCCTCAGTCTTCTCTTCTCCAAGCTCAAGAGACCCAGCTCCCTCAGCCTCTCCTCGTAAGGGAGGTGCTCCACCTCCTTCATCATCTTCGTTGCCCTACGCTGAACTCTCTAGAAGCTCCACATCCCTCTTGAACTGAAGAGCCCAGAACTGGACACAGTACTCCAGGTGTGGTCTCACCAGGGCAAAGTAGATGGGGAGAAGAACCTCCCTTGATCTGCTAACCAGCCCTCTTCTGATCCACCCCAGGATGCTGTTGGCCCTCTTGGCCACAAGAGCACATTGCTGGTACCCCTGGAGGAGTGAGTTCTATATCCCTCCAGTGTTGTTGTTATTGTTATCGTTGTTGTTATTAGTATTATTAATCTGTTTACTTTTCCAACTCAACAAAAGCCTCATTAACCTACATATTTTTTTAATTCATTTTCCTTTTCTTAATCTCTTTCTTTTGGGAAACAAGTGGGGAGAGTCTTTACTGGGCTGACCAGCATGGTTAGCTTGTGATGCTGTATAGAATGAAGGAATGCACTAATGGATAAGAGAATAACAACTGATGTCACCTACTTGGTCTTAGGTAAGACCCATCATATGATTCCCAAAATTGTTGCTGTTCATTCAAAATTACATAGGTGTGATGAATGGATGATTAAATGGATTAGGAATTGGCTGGATGGTGGTATATTGTTCAATCTATGCATTAATGACTGGGATGAAGGATTAGAGCGCATTGTCAGCAAGTTTGCTGATGACACAAAGCTGGGAGAAGTGGCCAACACCCCAGCAGGCTGTGATGCCATTCAGAGAGACCTGACAGGCTGGAGAGCTGGGTGGGGAGAAACTGAATGAACTATAACAAGGCCTGAGGAGTAAGCCCATGACAACCCAAAGAAGATCAACAGGGCCAAGTGTGAGTTTGGGGTTAATATGAACCAGAAAAGTATGCAGTTCTCCACCTTTACTCTGTTCCTGTGAGAACCCATCTGGAGCACTGTGTCCTATTTTGAGTTCTCAAATATAAGTTATATACCTGTTTGACTGCGACCAGAGGAAGGATACAAAATTTACCAGAGGGCTGGAACGAAGAAAGGCTTAGAGAAGAAGTGTTAGGGAAGAAGGCTGAGCCTGGCAAAGAGAAGGTTCTAGGGAGAGCTTACTGTGTCCTTTCTCTGTATAAAGTGAACATTTTATGATTGACAGAGAATTTTCACATGGCCCTGTAGTGATAACTACAGTAAAAAATGTAATGATAAAAGGTAATCGTTTTAATCTAAAAGAGGGTAGACTGCAAAAAAGATGTTGGATTTTTTTAGCTCTTGTACTTAGCAGTCAGCAGTTAATTTATTTTAGACAAAGCTTTAAAGGCACTAAATGTTGATGGAAATTCATGTTGTAATTCTAAATCTGGCTATCCAAATGATAATTAAAATGTTGTGATACACCATGCAGACATAGACAGCAAGAAAGGAGGCATGCCATTTAAGTATCTTACAGATGATAAACTTTTAATTTGACTGTTATATCTAAAGAAATCCTTCTTCTGAACTAACCATTTTTGTTTATATCATATTTCTGTGTGGATCTTGGAAACCATGATCTTAGTACATCATTTAAATTATGTAATTCTTTGGCAACATTTCTGAGTGAAAAAGTCAGCTGCCTTCACAGACTAACACATACCTTCACGCTATTTGTTCTGACACTGTTGTGGTTTCTGCAAGATTAACTTGGTTAGATCCTGTTTCATAACCATTGTGCTATAGCATGGTCACTGCAGACACAATTTGCACATCCATCACCTGTTATCCTTTGTTAGTAAATGTCAACCCAGACATAATATAATGCCAAATGCCTTCCAGAAATCTTGATTGCTTGAAGGTCGCTGCACTGTCCTGACAGCAGGTGTCAGGGGATTGATAGGCCCCTGTGAGAGCCAGGATTTGTGACACAGAGGTGTTGTCTTCTGATCTGAAGAAGGTATGTCCACTTCCTCACCCTGGGTAGAAAAAAATCTCATAATACTATTACCATTACTGATGTGATCTTCTTACCTGTTGCTGTGTGCTTCCACCTCACCACTTGCCTATCTGCGAGAGGAGCTCCATTTGTCCAAGCTGCTTCTTTACAGTGCAGGTAGCCTCTCTCTTTTTTCTGTCTTATGAAAACCTTGCAAGATTGGTGCAGATGTACTTCAGCTGGTCTAATGGGCACAGTGGTGGGCAATGGCTTACTGAGCATGTGTGCCAGCTTCTTCAGCACTCTCAAGTATAACCCAACTGTTCTCATAGACTTGTTTACATCTAAATGGTGCAGCAGGCCACAAAACATTTCTTCTTGGAGTATATCCAGCCTTTGTGGACACCTTTATGCTTCTTGACTTTTTCCCAGGCTGCATACTTTTGTGCAGCATACACTTGAGGTTGGTCTGCTTCCACTCTCTTTTGTCATTCTTGTTACCATTGGTTAGCACCCTTAGCTTTCCAGGCCTTTCTACTCTTTGTAATTGACTATGGTTTGCAGTTTTACTCCTCTGCTTTTCTAGTTTAAAGCTCTGCCCAGCTGGGCCTGCCTCTTGTAAAAGAAATTCTTTCACCATTTTACCAAGGCTATCACATCTCTTCCCTGCCATCCTTGATCCTCGAGGTTTTGTGGTCATAAAAGAAAACCTTGATGTTCACACTGACTCAGTGAGACAAAGCTTAGCCTAGAGATACATCAGATATAGCTGATCCCAAACCACGCAACAGCACCAACATGAGTGTATTTGATGGTGCTGTGAGTCTTTCTCTAGTTAGGGAAAATATTTGCCATCTGCTGATGCAAATTAGAGTCTAGGGAGTTTTGCTGAGGGCTAGTATCTGGGATGTTGCTGGTTCTGTTGATCACTTACCAAGATGTTTTTATTCTTCTAGAAAAGCAATACTCCTTTAAAAAAGTCCTCTCTTTAAAAAGAAGCTGAATCACACAATGAGTCAGAACATGCTTGAAAATTAGAGTAAGGGTTACTAATCCAGGTTATGCATTGACTTTTATTTCTGGGTTGCCTGAACAAGTTGGTATTTCTAACATCTTTTTCCACTCCTCTAGAAAATTCTTATCCCCACTATAAACACAAACTGAAGTAAGAGCAGTTTAAATTACCAAGATGGTACTCTTGTGGATGAAAAGAATGTGAGCCTTCTGTTCTGCATCTCCTGTATCTCACGTATAAATAATCTCCTCTAGCAGGACATGAAGCAGAAGTAAAGGTTCAAATGCCAACCAAATATTTTAAAAACAATGCCTAGTTAATCTAGTGAGATAAATGGTTGAAGAACAGCATTTTATAATGATGCAATGTAGCCTTGTAATATGTACTACATTATCATATAGGATGTATTGACCATTACTGTGAAGGAAGAACCTTTATGTTACACACACAGTATCACAGTATTACCAAGGTCGAAAGAGACCTCATAGATCATCAAGTCCAACCTGTTACCACAGAGCTCAAGGCTAGACCATGGCACCAAGTGCCACGTCCAATCCTGCCTTGAACAGCTCCAGGAATGGCGACTCCACCACCTCCCTGGGCAGGCCATTCCAGTGGCCAATGACTCTCTCAGTGAAGGACTTTCTCCTACCTCAAGCCTAAATTTCCCCTGGCGCAGCTTGAGGCTGTGTCCTCTTGTTCTGGTGCTGGCTGCCTGAGAGAAGAGAGCAACCTCCTCCTGGCCACAACCACCCCGCAGGTAGTTGTAGACAGCAGTAAGGTCTCCCCTGAGCCTCCTCTTCTCAAGGCTAAACAATCCCAGCTCCCTCAGCGTCTCCTCATAGGGCTTGTGCTCAAGGCCTCTCACCAGCCTCGTTGCCCTTCTCTGGACCTTCTTATGAAAAAAGCAAGAAATTTTGAATGAAATTTGAAGGTGAAATATCTTTGCTTAAAACCAGCCAAACTATTAGCTGTATCAGCTTTTATTCTTCATCTCCAAATATGATACATCTTCCCAGTTGGTATTAGCTTTTTACACCAAAAAATCTGTAAGAAAGTAAGTTTCTTTACATCAAGGAGCATCCAAAAATAGAGAAAATGCTATACAGCAGAAGCAGATAATTATCATATGGTTGGTTATGGAAGCTAGAAATAAAAACATTTTAATGACATGGGCATCATCCAGATTTTGCACTGATGGAGGTGGCATTGTGGATATCTTAACTGTGTAGTGTAGTGTTCTGGGAGCAGAGATTTGTATTTTAAAAAAATCTATTTTTACAGAAGAAGAAATTAGAGGAACTTAGGGAGTCAACAATATTGACTGAAATGACAATATTTTAAAAAGGGAGGTGTTTATCTAAGTGTTTATATTAATGTTTATATTTTGCTTTTCACAATTACTGAGCCAGTGATTGGAGATTTGTGTGTGCTGATAAGTCATTAAATAAAGTCTTACACTGTAGACTGCTTTGGTGCAACTGATGATGGAAGATATCCTTGAAAATGTGCAACTCATTCTGCAAGTTTTGCTGGAAAGATTCTGTGAGGTACTGTAGTTTTTGATAAATGGATTTTTAAAACAAGATTTTTATCATATAAAGCCACCAGTGTCTCAATATAGGTCTATCTTTCTGATTGAAAAAGCCTTGTTCGGGAAAACTTCCTGTCTAAAAGTCAGTTGAAATTGATGTGTCTTCATGAAATGTTTTTACAAGACAGTAATTTTCATAGAATCATAGAACCATTAGGGATTGGAAGGGACCTTGAAAAATCATCCAGTCCAATCCCCCTGACAGAGCAGGATCACCTAGACCAAGGCACACAGGAACACATCCAGGCAGGCCTTGAACATCTCCAGTGAAGGAGACTCTACAAGCACCCTGGGCAACCTGTTCCAGTGCTCCGTCATCCTCACTGTGAAGAAGTTCCTTCTCAGATTGATGTGGAACCTTCTATGTTCCAGCTTACAACCATTGTCCCTCATCCTATCCCTACATGACACTGAGAATAGCCCAGCTCCAACCTCCTGACACCCAGCCCTCAAATATTTGTAGACATTAATAAGGTCACTCCTCAGTCTCCTCTTCTCCAAGCTCAAGAGACCCAGCTCCCTCAGCCTCTCCTCAGAAGGGAAGTGCTCCACCCCCTTCATCATCTTCTTTGCCCTGCGCTGGACCCTCTCCAGCAGCTCCAAGTGTGGTCTTACCAGGGCAGAGTAGAGGGGGAGAAGAACCTCTCTTGATCTGCTAACCACCCCCCTTCTGATCCACCCCAGGATGCTGAAATGTCTGTTGTCAAAAGTATTACAAAAGAGATGTAGCCACAGACACACATCTCTAGAAAGCAGGCTCACAGACCTACATGTGGTGGAGAATGGGGTAAACAATAAAAGAATTGATTGGTCTTAACTGTCACTTTTCAAATAAAAAAGATAAATTACAGAAAGCCATGATTCTGAAGACATATAGCCCTGCTTTGTTTAAAAACAAATTCTTAATAACTAGGAGGAACTGATTCAAATTTCAGATGTCCCAAAGATAAAAGAATGAAAGAAAGAGAGAATTAAAAATATGCAAGAGGAAAGAGGGAAAGACAGTAGGGAACGAAAAAGAAATTTCTGCAAATGGATGATAAATACTAAAAGGAGACAGATAAAAACTTTTGCAAGAGAAGCTGGAGCTGGAGAAGAGCAGTGAAAGGTCTCTGATGATGACATTAGCAACCCAGTTTTGCTGAGTGACCGATCAAGTGACACAAACTAATACAGAATTGCTCTGTGAAAATATATAATGTGAATAAAGGACACACTGTTAGTGTTATATCATATGGAGGTCATCAGCTATAGATATTAAAGTTCTACTTTTATACAATTTGTAACTGAATGACTGATAATGCTTTACACAATGAAGATATTCTGCAATGGAGAATGAGATCAATTGTGCAGAAAGTGAAATGGGACAGACAAATAATCTTCATTACTTGGTCTGCTTTGATATTGTAAAACCTGAACATTTTATGACCATTGCTTATATATAAAATATTTTTTACTATTTTTTAATAAAGAAAGAATTTTATACAATGAAAATAGTTAATTTTACATTAATACCAAATACAGGTCTGGATATAAGTACAATTTGTTTAAATTATTTCTATTCCTAATAGAAATCTTTGGGGAAAACATAATAGGCTCTAACAGATAAAGTCTACCTTGAAAGTATTTGCATTTTTTTTAGATCAAATATTGACAAGTAAAGTAAAATATATGAGGAAAAGATTGAGTAATATGTATATATTTGCATCCCTAAGTGCAAGGGCATAGGGCAAATTGTTGCCCACAAGTGTAGGGAAATAATGTAAAACATTATTCCATCACTTTTTCCTCAGACTTTGCTTCCATTTAAGAGGTCCTTATGTATGGACTGGTACCACTGAAGGTGACATTAGTTTTGCATTTTTTCAGTCCTTTTTTCTGCGCAGATAATTCATGTAAATTAATCACTTATTCTATTGATCTTGTAATCAAGTATGAGTATTGACAAATCCCAAAGGCTTTGTTTCCTGTGGGAGCTGCTATACTGTAATGCTGAAATAAGTTAAGGAAGGAAACATTTCATTGTTTCCACTTCTCCTCTTAACTCTTTATTGCATGAAACATATTTTCCTGGGACCATATAATACAAATACTGCTTCAGTATCTCAACCACTGCTTAATATTAGGCATTTAATATGTTGATTTTCTTTTTAATTATTACCATGGATATTGGGTTTTTTTTCCTCTAACAATGCTTTTTTATTTTCTTTCAAATGAGAGTACATTGTATGCAAAGAAGCGTAGGGCGGAGACTAAGCTTCTTAGGGCTTTGCAAGTTTACGAGAGATTTGTAGGTTTAATTGGTTCTTTTTTCTTTGCATCTACAGATTGAAAGTATTAAAAGAAATAACTGTATGCTGAGCAGTACCAAAAGAAGTGTGACTGTCAGCTCAAGGGATGTGAATATCCTCATCTATTGTACCCTTGTGAGACTTCACTTTGAGTACGGCATCCAGTTCTGGAGGCCTGACACATGAAGAGCATGGAACTGTTGCAGTGAGTCCATAGGAGGGCCACAAGGCTGGAGCTCCTCTCCTAGGAAGACAGGTGGTGCAATTTATGCTTGGAGGAGTGAAGATTCCAGGGAGATTTTATGGCAGCTTTCTAATACCAGAAGAGGGTCTATAGGAAATCTGGAGAGGGACTTTTTATGAGGGACTCTAATGATAGGAGGAAGAATTTCAAGCTAAAAGAGAGTAGATTTACCCTGAGGATGAAGAGAAACCAAAACAAGTTTTCCAAGGAGGCTGTGGAGGCTCCATTCCTGGAAGAGTTCAAGGTTGAATGGGGCTTTGGGAAACCTGGTCTAGTGAGAAGTGTCCTTGCCTATGTTAGGGGGGCTGGAAGTAAATGATCTCTAAGGTCCCTTCCAACCTAAGCCATTCTATTATTCTATGGTTTGCAAATCACTGATAATGAGTTGGACTGAGGCACTCTGGGAGTGGAATAATAAAGTGGTGAAAACTGTGTGATAATAATATCTACTGAGGACTCTCCATACTGCAGTAGTCTTTCAAGCCATATACAGACATGTGAGTCTGAATTCTGTAAGCTGTACTGAAAGCAACTTTTGTACAATTAGTCATTCAGCATTTAGTAAGGAGTATTCACTAGAAGGAATAAGGAGGATGTTGCATATCTTGCCACATTGTTAAGTTTTATCCCCAGCAGATATCTGAAGCAGATATGCAATTGTGATAAGATCATAAAATTTTGCATTCGTCACAGCACCAACATAACTAAAATTTGAAGAGTCAAAGTAGTGACAGCCTGTTGGATACTCCACTGAGTAACAGCTAAATGTGACATTCAGAGAATGAGTAAGGTATAGGAAAACTCAGCAAAGCAGGGTAGCGGTGGTATCAGTCTATTTTTGAGGTTTAGTAATAGGAATTCTGCCTTCTGTCAAAATTTTAAGCAATTGGTTAAACAAAGAGGAACACAGTATCTATTTTAAGTAGATCTCCTTTACTACTTCACATATTTTAGAGACTACTTAGTCCAGTGCCTCTGAAACTTTGCAACAGGAAAGGTTGTCAGACAGTTAGCTATTGCCTCTAATAGCTAACAGCTGCCTTATCTTCTAAAACCTTCTTGAACAGCATCAAACACTAATGCAGCAAATGTCAGTAAGTATCAGTACAAGCTCTTTAGGATGGACAGGCATATGAGAAGGAGAGGAGTTGTCTCCCTCTGTACCATGGATCTTGGCCTAGTGATGAGGAATGGAGAATTTACGGGTGAGAGTTAAAGGCAGGGAAAGGTGATATAACAAGGGTCTGCTACAAGCCACCTGACTAGGAAAACTGAGTGGATGAGGCCTTCTGCAGGCAGATAGAAGTGGTTTTGCATTCACAAGCACTGCTTCTCATGGGCAACTTTAACGATTCTGATATCTCCTGGAAGGACAGCACAACAGGGCACAATCAATCCAGGAGGTGTCTGGAATGCATTTGATGGCAAATTGTTTCTTCAAGTAGTAGAGGAACATACAAGGCAACATATTATGCTGGACCATGTTCTCACCAACAAAAAGAAACTGATGGGTGATGCGAAGTTCAAGGGCAGCTTTGGCTGCAATGACCACTATTGGAATTCACAATCCTTATAGTAGCACCCGTGGGCTTCAAGAGAGAAGAGTTTGAACTCTTCAGGGATCTGCTTGGTAGAGTATCATGGCACTAAACCCTGGAGAAGAGAGTGGTCCAAAAAAGCTGGTCCATATTTAAAGACCACCTCCTCCAAACCCAGAAGTAATGCAGCCCAACAAAGAGGTAGGCCCGTAGTAATGCCAGGAGGCCTGCATAGGTGAACAAAGAGCTCTTGGACATACTTGGACACAAAAGGAATCTCTACAGAGAGTGGAAGGAAGGACAGAGATCATGTTAGAAAAACCAAAGCCCAGGTAGAATCAGAACTGGCTAGAAACCCCAAAGGTAATAAATAAAACGTTATCAGATACATCAGATGTAAAATGAAGGCTGAGAAGGATGTGGGCCCTCTCTGGAAGGAAATGGGTGGCCTGATCATGAGTAGACTGAAGTATTCAATGTCTTCTTTGCCTCAGTCTTCAGTGGAACGGGCTCTAGCCATTCCACCCAAGGTGAAGAAGCACAGGCAGGGACTTCCAGTGGAGGAAGATCTACCTGCTGTAAGTGAAGATCAGGTTTGAGACCATCTAAAGTTTATGAAAATGTAATAGTCTTTGAGAAACAATGAGATCTATCTGTGGGACTTGTGGGAACTGGGGAATGGGATGAAGTTCCCAAACGACTTTCCATCACATTTGACTTAAGACTAAAATAGAATCATAGAATCATCCAGGATTGGAAGGGACCCCGAAAGATCATCTAGTCCAATGCCCCTGCCACAGCAGGATCACTTCACTGGAGAATTTATGGAATCAGAATCACTCAGGGTTGGAAGGGACCACCTGATTATTCAGTTCCAACACCCCCACCATGGGCAGGGACACACCACCCTGGCCTTAAACACCTCCAAGGATGGGGCCACAACCACCTCCCCGGGCAACCCATTCCAGGCTCTCACCACTCTCAAGGTGAAGAACTTCCTCCTCACATCCACTCTAAATTTACTCATCTCCAGCTTTGCTCCATTCCCCCTAGTCCTGTCACTACCTGCCATCCTAAATAGTACCTCCCCAGCCTTTTTGTAGGCCCCCTTCAGATACCGGAAGGCCACAATAAGGTCACCTGGGAGCCTCCTCTTCTCCAGACTGAACAGCCCCAACTCTCTCAGTCTATCCCCGTAGGAGGGGTGCTCCAGCCCTCTGACCATTCTCATGGCCCTCCTCTGCACTCACTCCAGCATTTCCACATCCTTCTTGTAATAAGGGCTCCAAAACTGGATGCAGTGCTCCAGGTGGGGTCTCACGAGAGCAGAGTAGAGGGGGAGAATCACCTCGCTTTATCTGCTGGCCACACATCTCCTGATGCAGCCCAGGATATGGTTTGCCTTCTGGGCCGCAAGTGCACACTGCTGGCTCATGTTGAGCTTTTTGTCCACAGGCACCCTCAAGTCCCTCTCCTCAGGGCTACTCTCCACCTAGTCACTGCCCAGCCTGTACTTGTGCTTAGGATTGCCTCGATCCAGATGCAGCACATTACAATTGGTCTTGCTGAACCCCATCAAGTTGGCTTGTGTCCACCCGTCCAGCCTGTCCAGGTCCCTCTGGGCGGCATCCCTTCCCTCCAGTGTGTCTGCTGCACCACACAGCTTGGTGTCGTCAGCAAACTTGCTGAGGCTGCACTCAGTGCCTTTGTCCATGTCACCAACAAAGATGTTGAACAAGACTGGTCCCAGGACTTATCCCTGAGGGACCCCGCTTGTCACTGGCCTCCACTTGGACATGGATCCATCCACAACCACTCTCTGGGTGTGGCCATCAAGACAGTTTTTTACCCATCTAGTTATCCATCCATCAAAGCCATGGTCCACCAACTTGGAGACCAGAATGTGTTGCAGGACAGTGTCAAAGGCTTTGCTCAGGTCCAGGTAAATGACATCAGTTGCCTGCCCCTCATCCATTAATGTTGTGACTTGTTCATAGAAGGCCACCAGATTTGTCACTCAGGACTTGCCCTTGGTGAAGCCATGCTGATTGCACCAAATCACCTCTTCACTATTCTCCTGTGTCAGTAGCGCCTCCAGGAGGATCTGCTCCCTGATCTTACCGGGCACAGAGGTGAGACTGACTGGCCTGTAGTTCCCTGGCTCCTCCTTCCTACCCTTTTTGAAAATAGGGATTATGTTTTCCCTTTTCCAGCCAACGGGGACTTCACCAGACCGCCATGACTTTTGGAATAGAATGGAGAGGGGTTTAGCAACCTCATGTGCCAGTTCTCTCGGTACCCTTAGGTGTATCCCATCTGGTCCCATGGACTTGAAATACCTTCACTTTGAAAGAGCGAAATGTTATATTAGAAATTAGAAAGAATTTTACTACTATGAATGTGGTGAGGCACTGGAATATGTTGCCCAGGGCAGCTGTGGATGCTTTGCCATGTTGGGTGAAGCAGTGAACAACCTGTTCTAGTGGGAGGTGTTCATTTTATGGGTGAGTACTGGCCAGACTTGTCCCATTGGGGACTCACTCTCATTGATGACTCAGTGCTCTAGGGAGCAGAAGGCCCAATATGCAGTTCAAAACTGCTACACAGGGAGGTATGTCACTTTCCAGGACCCCAGGTTAAAGATGCAAGGACGAAGCTTCCTTCTATAATACAGCCCTCAGATTATTATTCACTGTTGTTGTTTCAGGTAGGCAGTGATTAAATAGGAGGAACTCCTCCAAGGGTGATGAAGAAGGAATACAGATCCTTAGGGGGTCTCATAAAAGCATTGAGAACACAGGTCATGTCCTCTATCCCTCCAGTTGTGCAGAATAATGAGGGACTAGATACGATGTGTCAGCAGATTAATACCAGGCTCCAAGCCTGGTGTTATCAACAGGAGTTTGGATTTTTTGACCATGGATTGATTTACAATAGTTCAGATCTGTTGACAACATATAGAAATAGCTTATCCCACGTGGGGGAAAGGTTTTAGAAAGAGAATTAGCTGATCTCATTGACAGACCTTTAAACTAGGTATGAAATGGGGCAGGGGTGAAAAGAGGGGCACAAGAAAGGAGCCTAAATGTGACAGGACATAAATTGTGGGAGAGGAATGTATTAAAAAGGTCTTACAGTATTGGGTCCTGACAAAGGAGGACAATGTTACCCCATCCTACAAGAAAAATAAAAAGGTTTTGAGGTTACAAACATCTGAATATGATCAGCAGGGTATTAGGGCTTCTCCCACTCAAAAGGTGGCCTAGCTGAGGCATGTCTATACTCATGCATGCAAATTAGGCAACAAGCAGCAGTAACTGGATGCCATTGTGCACATGGAAAGGTATAATATTGTTGCCATAAAAGATATCATAGATTCATAGAATCATTAGGGATTGGAAGGGAGCCCAAAAGAACATCTAGTCCAATCCCTGTGACACAGGGTCACCAAGAACAAGTCACATAGGAGCACACATAGGCGGGTTTTAAATCTCTCCAGAGAAGGAAACTCCACAACCTCCCTGGGCAGCATGTTCCAGTGCACTGTTCCTTCTCAGGTTGATGTGGAAACTCCTATGTTCCAGCTTACAACCATTGCCCCTCATACTATCACTAGATGACATTGAGAAGAGCCTGGCTGCATCCCCCTGACTCCCACCCCTCACATATTTATAGACATTAATGAGGTCACCTCTCAGTCTCCTCTTCTCCAAGATAAAGAGACCCAGCTCCGTCAGCGTCTCCTCATAAGGGAGGTGCTCCACCTCCTTCATCATCCTTATTGCCCTATGTTGGACTCCCTCCAGCAGCTCTACATCCTTCTTGAACTGAAGATCCCAGAACTGGACACAATACTCCAGGTGTGGTCTCACCAGGGCAGAGTAGAGGGGGAGAAGAACCTCTCCTGATCTGCTAACCATACCCCTTCTGATCCACCCCAGGATGCTGTTGGCCCTCTTGGCCACAAGAGCACATTGCTGCTCACGGTCATCCTGTTGTCCAACAGAAAACCCATGTCCCCTTTCCCCTACACTACTCTCCAACCGGTCAGTCCCCTGCCTATACTGGTACCTGGGGTTGTTCTTGCCCTGATGCAAGACTCCACAATTACCCTTGTTACACTTTGTGAAATTATTCTCAGCCCAGCTCTCCAGCCTATCCAGGTCTTGCCGCATGGCAGCACAGTCTGCTGGAGTGTCGGCGACACCACCCAGCTCTGTGTCATCAGCAAACTTGCTGACAGTGCATGCCAATCCCTCATCCAAGTCATCAATGAGTAGATTGAACAGGACCGGTCCCAGCNTTGAAGATTGGAGTGACATTTGCTATCCTCCAGTCCCTGGGCACCTCTACTGATGCCCATGACTTAGAAAAGTTTATGGAGAGTGTCTTAGTAATGACTTCTGTCGTCTCCCTTAGTATGAGAGGATGCATCCCACCTGGGCCCATGAATTCGTGTACATCCAATTTGCTCAATTTATGCTATGTAGGGAAAAATTTAGAAAGGCCAAAGGCCAACTAAAATTGGCCATTTTGTTGAAATAGAACAAAACAGATTTTCAAAGTACATTAACAGTAAGAGGAGGGGTAGGGATTATCTCAACATGTTTTAGATGTAGAGGAGAACATGGTAACCAAGTATCATGATAAGTCTGAGACAATGTCTTCTTTGCCTCATTCTTTTATAGTAAAACTAGTAGGTAGCTGGAAGCACAACCCTCTGATTTGGAAGATAGTGATGGAAACAGAACAGGCTCTTCATAACCCATGACCAAATTGTTTTGAACCTACCTAACTAGGGGCTGGAAACTCACAAATCTGTGAAGCCAGATGGATTACACACTAGAGTACTGACAGAGCTGGCAGATCGGGTGCCAAGCCACTCTTCATAATCTTTCAACAACCTTGGTTAACTAGGGTTGTTCCGTTGGAGTGGAGGTTGGCAAATGTGATGTCCATCTTCAAGTAGGGCCAGAAAGAAGATCTTGTCAACTACAGGCCTAATAGTCTCACCTTGGTGCCAGGGAAGGTTATCACAGTATCACAGAACATTAAGGTTGAAAGGGACCTTGAAAGATCATCTAGTCAAATCCTCCTGCCACAGCTGGATCACCTAGACCAAGTTGCACAGGAACATATCCAGGCAGGTTTTAAATGTCTCCAGAGAAGAAGACTCCACAATACCCCTGGGCAGCCCCTTCCACTGCTATGTCACTCTCACCATGAAGAAGTTCCTTTTCATATTGATGTGGAACCTCCTATGTTCCAGCATACACTCATTGCCCCTTGTCCTATCATTAGACGACACTGCGTTGAGCTTGGCTCCATCCTCCTGAAACCCATCCTTCACATATTTATAAAATGAATGAGGTCACCCCTCAGTATCCTCCAAGCTAAAGACATCCAGCTTCCTTAGCCTTTCCTCATATGGGCGATGATCCACTCCATCGTCTTTGTGACTCTGCGCTGGACTCTGTCCAGCAGTTTTGCATCCTCTTTGAACTGAGGGGTCCAGAAGTAGACACAATATTCCAGATAAGGTCTCACTGGGGCAGAGTAGATGGGGATGAAAACCTCTCTTAGTCTGTTAACCATCGCACTTGTGATACACTCCAGAATGCTGTTGTCCTTCTTGACCACAAGGGTACACTGCTGGCTCATGATCATCCTGCTGTCCACTAGGGTACCTAGGCTTGATATCAAGACAACCCCTGGAAGTATAGACAGAGGCAAAGAAGTATCTCTGCTTTCTCAACATCCTCAGTGTCCAGGTCACACATCTCATTCAGCAGTGGGCCTACGTTGCCTCTGGTGTTAGTTTTACCTGCAATGTATTTGAAGAAGACCTTTTGTTGCCCTTGACATGTCTTGTAAGGTTTCATTCCAATGAGGCCTTGGCTTAAATGGTTGCATCCCTACATCCTCTGACTAGACTCTCATCCCAAGAGGCCACTCCCTCCTTCCATGACCTATAGACTTTCTTCTTCCTCTTGAGTTTACCCAGCAGCTCCCTGTTTAACCACACAGTTCTGGCTTCCTTCCTTGGCTTCCTACCTGTTGGAATGCTCTTGTGTCTTGCTTCAAAAAAGTGGTCTTTGAATGTTAACCAACTATCTTGGGCCTACCAGTACCCTATCCCATGGGATTTGCCCTAGCAATTGCTCAAAAAGGCGAAAGTTGGCCCTTCTGAAGTCCAGAGTTGTGATTCTGCTAAGTATTCTGTTCCTGACACATGAGATCTTGAACTCCACCATATCATGGTCACTGCAGCTGAGGCTGCCCTCAACCTTCACTGTTTCAACCAGACCATACTTGTTGGTGAGTATAAGATCCAGCAGCGCTCCTCTTCTAGTAGGCTCTGATGTACTCAAAGACCAAGAACTCTGTTTAGAGTTTTTGAGGAGGTAATTTATTTCTGCCCTCTTCACATGCAAATTAGGTCTCCTTCCATTTAAGAGTGTGCTGTTTTTAGTGGTAGGGGTCCTTGGTGGTCTTGGGGAGGAAGTAAGGATTCTTCCTCACTGTGAACTTCTGAACCCTGTACCTTGCACAGACTTGGTGGTCTCGCTGCTTGTCAGCATTTATCATATTCCCATATAGGGAGTGCATCTGGTTCCTTATCTTAGAGATGTAACCTCCACAATGGATAGAGTACATTGGGTCCGGCTCATTATCTTGTTCAAGACCGGTTTGGCTTCTTGCTGTCAGATTCAATGAGCAACTTCTTTGTAAGCTTAAGGTTATGCTTACCACCTAATGAGCAATGGTTTTCTAGGTTTAAAGTTATGCTTGCCCCATCAGTCAATTACCCCCTTTTTAGACCATAGGCAAATTCCTTTGCCTTGTATTTTCCAAAGGGTATCTGGGTAATAACTTGTTTGAGAACCACTCCTTAACACATTTTTATGCGCCCTTGACATAGAGCTTAAAATCATTAGTCGTTGTAACATTGTTCAATTCCAAATAAACAGTATAACAGAAAAGGTGAAGCTAACTAAAACTAATATCAAAAGAATGACAATGGGGTGACACAATTTATTTAGAATGTCAGTCGTGGTAGGGGACCATTCGAAAAGAACATCCCACCAATTGTGGTTTGCATCTGCCCTCTCTTCAGGATCCTGTTTATTTCTTCTGTGTTACCAGGATCTTTTTTCCATTTTCTTAGACCTCTCTCACTATTTCGATCAAATCTTGGTGTTTCATTAATTGTCTTACCAGAGTAAGATTCATTCCAATGGCTACAGGCGATAATTCATGAAACATCATATATCCAGATTTTATCAACTGGTGTCAAATGACTGGTGCTAAATAAGAGAAGTCACACCCTACAATATTACAAATGCAAAGGTTAGAGTGATTTTTGCTATCTATAATTGCTTTGTCTATTGTTATTGAAATACAAGCTTTTCTTAGGCACATTAACCCTGGCCAATATATACCAGTGCAGTCTTTGATTAGCATCATGATGGACTTCAAAATAATAAATACCTCGTTCAATGTCAAGACAGATGTCTTGAGCATTGATTGTATTATCTTCACAAACAAACCCTTGTTACCCTTGTGTAATGCAGGACTCTAAAATTAGTTTGCCATCAGGTTGTATGCTTCTTGTCCGCATTCCTATTTCGTCTGAGTCAAAGCTTCCAGGGCCCTGCTTCTGCTGATTGTCAAAGTTGTTTACGTGCTTTCTTCAATCTAGTGTAGTGCATCCACAGCACCTGGTCCTGTATTTTCACAGCAGTGTGTGTGTGTCAGCAGGACTTGAAACCATTCCTTCTAGCAAGGTTCCAAAGGTGAATCTGAAATGCTCTTAACAAATACGTAATCACCTGGTGTGATGTTATGTATTGGGCCATTTAGGCCTCTGGACCAAGTACTAAGTACTCGTTTTTCTATTTCTCTCACTCTTTTTGCAGAGCTATCACATAGCCTGCTAGGGTTTTGTCCCCTATTTGGGTAGAAAAGCCCTGTTGCAACACGTAGGGTTGCCCATAAAGAATTTCAAATGGGTTTAAAACCTCCTTTGCTCGAGTCTTCAATCTGGTTCATAATAAAGCCAGAGGTAAGGCTTGTGGCCCTGTTTATGCCTGCCTCTTGTCTTAATTTCACAATTTGGAATGTAATCATGTGTTTGATCTTCTTCACTTGACCACTAGTTTGCAGTCGATACGGACTATGTAATTGCCAATCAATTTCTAGTGATTGTTTTGTAAACAAGTTTTGCACTGCTGAGTGATATGTTGTACAGTGATGTAGAAGTTTCTAGCCACTATACTTTGAGCCAGCCACTAAACTTTGAGTTTATACAGTGCCTCTACTCCCCAGTGTGTTTTCCTGTGTTCTGCTATAGCCAGTGCCCACACTATCACCATTGGAACGACTATTGCCCCTTGTGGAGTAATTGCCCACCTGTCCTTTTCAATCTGTCCTTGCAGATTCTGAATAAGCTTATGATCTTCCTTTGAATACTGTGGATGTTTGGTTATCTGTCTGACTTGAATCTTACCATCTAGAATCAAGGCCTGCAGACCTACTAGATCACTCATAGCTGCTCTCTTTGCTTCTTTGTCTGCTATTGAATTTCCAGCCTAGTGCACACTTTTTACTTTCTGGTTTGCTCTGCAATGCATTATAGCCACTTTTTTGGGCAATTGCACAGCATCAAGGAGCCTCAAGATTTTCTCTGCATGTTTTATGTGCTTCCCTTGGGTGGACAGGAGTCCTTTCTCTTTGCAGATGATCCCATGAGCATGAACAAAGGCATATTTTGATTCTGTCCATATGTTGATCTTTTTCCCTTTCGCCAACCAGAAGGCTCGAGTAAGAGCTACAATCTCTACGTTTTGGGCGGATATATTTACGGGCAGGGCTCCCGACTCTATTACCTGTTCTGAGGTGGTAACAGCATACCCTGCCTTACGTTCTCTGTGTATGATGAAACTGCTTCCATCAGTGTACCAGAAGTCCTCCACATCTTCCAGAGGTTCCTCTGTTAAGTCTGATCGGCTAGATTCAATGGTCTACAGGCAGTCATGAGTCACCAGTTCTCAGTCTCCTCCACTAAGGAATGAAGCTGAATTGACAGCATTAGTGACCACAATCTTGACATCATCTTGTTGTACCAACACAGTTTGGTACTTAGGAAGGGGATATCCAATACCCTTCTTTGGCCTCCAGCACTGTGGATAATGTGCAAAAGACAAGCACTGTGATCTTTTGTCCCAGTGTGAACTTTCAGGACTCTTGAATGTTCAGAACCAATGCTGCTACAGCTCTCAGACAACTTAGCCTTCCTTTACTGGTCTTGTCTAGTTGTTTGAAAAAATGGGCCACTGCCCTTCTTTGTGGTCCTAGGCTAGGACTCTCAGGGCTATTCCCTCTTTTTCATGGAAATATAGTCAAATATACTCGGATTTAGTAATCCTAGGGCAGAAGCCCTCATAAGTTCATCCTTCAATTGTTGGAATTCTTGATTTGTTTTTCCATCCCATACCAACTGAATGTTATTTGACATTATCGTCTCATACAGAGGCTTTACCAATAGTCCATATTTGTAGACCTATAGTGGATACCACCCAGTCATTCCTAGAAATGTGTGTAACTCTTTCACAGTCCGTGGTCTAGGAGTCTGGCAGGTAGCCTCCTTTCTTGTCGTTCCCGGGACTTGATCTCCAGCAGAAATTTAATATCCTAAGTAGGTGACTTGTTGCTGGACTTGTTGCTGGGCCTTTCGAGGGAAGACTTGATAACCAGTTTGTCTGAGAAAATTGTTGTCCACACCACACAATGTTCTCTAGTGTTAGTAGCTATTACTATGTCATAGACATATTGCAGTACAGTACCTTGTACTGGCAGATCATAGAATCATAGAATCATAGAATCATTATGGATTGGAAGGGACCTTGAAAAATCATCCAGTCCAATCCCCCTGACACAGCAGGATCACCTAGATGAAGTCACACAAGAACATGTCCAGGCGGGTCTTAAATGTCTTCAGTGAGGGAGACTCCACAGCCACCCTGGGCAGACTGTTCCAGTGCTCCATCACCCTCACTGTGAAGAAGTTCCTCCTCAGATTGATGTGGAACCTTCTGTGTTCCAGCTTACAACCATTGCCCCTTGTCCTATCACTACATGACACTGAGAATAGCCCAGATCCATCCACCCAACATTCACCCCTCAAATATTTGTAGACATGAATGAGGTCACCCCTCAGTCTCCTCTTGTCCAAGCTCAAGAGACCCAGCTCCCTCAGCCTCTCCTCAGAAGAGAGATCTTCCACCTCCTTCATCATCTTCGTTGCCCTACGTTGGACCCTCTCCAGTGACTCCACATCCCTCTTGAACTGAGGAGCCTACAACTGGACACAAGACTCCAGGTATGGTCTCAGCAGGGCAGAGTAGAGAAGGAGTGAGAAGAACCTGTCTTGATCTGCTAACTACCCCCTTCTGATCTACTCCAGGATGCTGTTGACCCTCTTGGCCACAAGAGCACATTGCTGGCTGATAGACATCCTGCTGTCCACCAGGACCCCCAGATCGTTCTCTCCTACACTACTCTCCAACAGGTCAGTCACCAGCCTATACTGGTACCTGGGCTTGTTCTTGCCCAGATGCAAGACTCTACACTTACCCTTGTTATACCTCATCAAATTTTTCTCAGTCCATCTCTCCAGCCTGTCCAGGTCTTGCTGACTGGCAGCACAGTCTGCAGGGGTGTTGGCAACACCACTGCTCCCATCTCTGCAAGTCCTGGCCCAGCTGGCTCCCAAAGATGGTGTGTCTGTTTTTAAACTCTTGAGACAGTATAATCCATGATTTTTAACTCAGATGCGTGGCCTATTCTGTGGATCATGTTCAACTGTCTTTAAAGTCGATGTGAGGATTTTGTTCCTTCCTATGCCATATAGTCTACTGCTGTATGCAGCAATGTGAAAGTCCCTCATTTATGCTTTGGTCTTTCTGTCATTTTACTAGAGTTTGTTAAGCACTAGTCTGGGGATAATAGGTGTCTGGAGTCCCTTCCCTTCCCACCTCTAATCTGCAGCTGAATTTTTATCACATCTCCACCATCCACATTTCTCCCCCTTGCAATGAGATCATGTGCAATCATGGACAGTAACCGCTGAAAAACAGTTTCTTGAGCCCCTGAGTGATGAATTGACTGGAAGGTGGTTGCCTAGATTGTTCTCTTTAGAAGGAATATTATTTTACTTTCTAATGCTATGTACCATTTCAATGAATGTTACAGTATTTACTTTCATTCTGTTCTGAGTACTTTTTTGAGAAAAAGAGCATAAAATCAGGAAAATGTATATATTGGTATCTCAGAAATTTTTCTGGGTTTATCCTGGAGAGGGATTTCACCTGAAAAATTCTGTAGCAAAGTTGCACAGAATGACTGGAGTACTTCATTAATAGGTTGTCTGTATATTTTTCTTTTATTTGTTTTATATTTTCTCATATTTGTGGTAGTGTGCTTCACCATCATTATGACCCTTATCTCTTGTACACTGCCTCTGAGCTAATGATATGATAATGATGCCTTTGAGAGTGATGACTGCATCCTGCTCAATAAGAATTCAGGAAAAACAGTGGTAACAGTTATTATAGTCAAGGGTGGACTTGAGCAATCATGGAAACCTCAAGTGCAAGTTTGATATGTAAATATGGCTTTGAGTCAATTATCTTAGCCCACAAATACTGAGCAGACCAAGAGCCCTCTGAACCGCTTCAACAACAGCTGGCTGCACACCAGCATCTCCATTGGGACAGTGATACTACTCAAAGTTAAGAGATTTCTTGCACTGACAGATCCTCAGTAAGTGACTGGTAGCATGAAGTTTGGACTTAATCTTAAGGTCCTTGCCAACCACGATGATCCTGTGAAAAATTTGAAGCTTGATTAATGTACAGTTAATTTGTGACTAACTGCATGCATACAGTTTTTTTAAATGGGAGGGTGTCCTCACAGCTTTATCTGACCCTGCCTGCCGTGGAGTAAATAATTTGGTGTACCTCGCCACTGAACCTTGTTAAAAAGTCTCATTTCAAACTTTGTTAAATCACTGGTTAGTGTCAATAAATATTTTGTTATTTCTCCCTTGTGAGTGAAATGAAGTAATTCCATCTGCAATGTTATATAATTTTTTTTCTAAGTTCTTTTTTTCAACAGCCCTCAGGCATAGAAATGGTGAATTCAGAGCACATCAAAAGATTAAGGAAATAAATCCTGAATATGAGACTTTATTGGAGTTCATTAAAGTAATTGGATGGAATAGATAAGTATAAAATTATATTAAAGTATAATAATGCAAATTCAAAAGCTTTTAGTGTATTAATACTTTGAGCAAAGTTTTTGCATACCTCTTTTAATTTTATTTCTTTGTTAGATGTTTTTGGTTACATCAGAAATAGTGTTTCACTGAAAAGAAAGCTTTTCATCTTTTGAAATACTGTATGTTCTTTGTAACCAGGGAGATGTGATTAGAATGTGTAATCTCTTAGTTAGATGTATGCAATTGCTTCAAACTCAGAGAAGGTGTATTCTTGTGTAAGATTCAAGAAAACTCAATTTTATTAGAGAAACTTACATTAACATGTGGCTTTAGGGCTCTCTTTATCACAATTTTAAAAACAAATTAGAAGACAAATGGAGCTTTCATAAGTTTTACATTCAGCTATAACAACAAATTTCTAGCATGTTACGTTTGTATTTTTTACCTGTTATACTGGAGTAATTTGTAGATATTCCTATACTGAAATCTCTTGATATTATCGAAGTATAATATCTCTAGGAAACACCTAGAGTGTGTTGAAGTGACATATAATCAGAAGATACAATATTTTTATATGGTGATGAAAATTAGTATTGAAAATTATGATTGTGAAATCAACTTCTTGTAATAAAAATGGATTTAATGTAAACCAGGCTGACTTACCAAAGATTTAAATACTTATACAAACTACAGGCTTGAGCAGCTG
Source organism: Rhinopomastus cyanomelas (assembly GCA_013400115.1). NCBI lineage: Eukaryota > Metazoa > Chordata > Aves > Bucerotiformes > Rhinopomastidae > Rhinopomastus > Rhinopomastus cyanomelas. The sequence continues at coordinate 78,254 of VXBP01004492.1, forward strand.
CTATTTTTGCTTCTGTGACAGTTCTTTATTCATGCTCCTTACTTAATAAAGCATATTACTTTAGTAATATCTTGTGTTATTTTTTGGCTTAACAAACTCTGAATTAATTAGTTCTATGACTTTGATATTATTTATTCTGTAAGAGTGCACAAGGCATCCATTTACAAGCCATAATCCTTATTAAAATACCTTCATAATACAAATTAAATAATTATACTAGGAAAAACTTTCCTGTACCGGGCTCTGTGTCCTCAGTTTAGGGCACTTTCTTATTTCATCTTGGTTTCTTCTGTTGGAGGAAGAGCAATGTCACTGAGCTAGACAGAGCAGCTCACAGTTCAGCAGAAGGAAAGCTTCATGTGGATTTTCATGAAACCCCATGTCTTTGCACGTTATTTCTTTTTATGTGATCTTTTTTTTTGTGTGTGTGTGTGGGGTGAATTAAACACCTTGTTGCCTTTTTCCCTTAAATTGATTGTTTGCTTTTTTCCTTCACTGGCAATTCTTAACTCTTTTTGTTCAAAACCTTCTTTTATATTTAGCACTTTAGCTGAATTAATTGTTTTAAAAATGTATTTGGGGTTTTTAACCCATTACATTCAGTTATAAGGATAGTATTTGAATATCTTGCAGGTTCTGGCAATCAGTAAATTCCCTGTCTTTTTTATCTCGAATCGTACTTTGAATTTCGTAGATTTCTTAGTTTGAGTGACTGGTTAGTTGCTACAGAAAATCTTGATAAGCAGCTTGTAATTCTGCAAAAAAAACGTATTTGGGGGAGGAGAAAAACACTGTGGTGCCTTTTTGTTGGGACAGGACACATGTGGCACTTGGAACTGCGCGTGCAGCTAGCATCCATCTTGTACCCAGGAGCACAGAATCGTAGAATCATAGGATCATTATGGATTGGAAGGGACCTGGAAAGATCATCTAGTCCAACCCCCCTGACACAGCAGGATCACCTACACCAAGTCACACAGGAACACATCCAGGCGGGCCTTGAACATCTCCAGTGAAGGAAACTCCACAGCCACCCCGGGCAGACTGTTCCAGTGCTCCATCACCCTCACAGTGAAGAAGTTCCTTCCCAGGTTGATGTGGAACCTTCTATGTTCCAGCTTACAACCACTGCCCTTCGTACTATCACTACATGACACTGAGAATAGTCCAGCTCCATCCTCCTGACACTCACCCCTCAAATATGTGTAGACATTAATGAGATTGTCCCTCAGTGTGGGAGATTGGAATCTCAGATGTCAGCAGAGAAGAAGTTTGTATGGTGAAATGGAGGAAGAATCTTGTCAGTAGATCTGTTCCACCAATTGCATAACCTAAAAAATGGGATGCAGCCGCCATGACAAAACACAGCTTTTTTGAAGTAGCATGGCAAAGGAAGCAAAGAAAACAACAAACTCACTTACCATGGGTGCAACAGAAAGCAAATTAATGCAAAAAATTGAACAGAGGAATTAAGCACAGTCCATGTCCTGCCATAGCCATGTAGAGACCACCAAGGGAAAAAACCTGAGAAGTGGTTAACATTATTCCTCGCTCTAGTCCAATTAATCCTGTCTTGCTGTTGTTGGGAACTCCTTCAACAAGAAAATTCTACAAAATGTATACACCCGCAGATAAAATCCCATTCATTTCTACAACTGTGCCTGCTTTTATATTGAGAAGGGCACCAGGGTGATCATTCAGAGCCCAGGTGCCAACACTTAGGCTGTTAAGGACTATCAAAAGCTTCTCCTTTGTCAGCTAGTGGTGAGCAACTGTTTTTTGGTTGTATCACTCCTCTTTCTCAGGTTTTATTTTCTTTTCTCTTTGTTATTTTTTTAATCTCTTTTCCTTACAGTTCTTTAAAGATTATAATGAATAATTAATTGTAGTTATTGAAATCTAGTTAACTCACAGTTTTGTTTGTCACTTCCAGTTTTTCCTTAAATCCGTCAGGGGAGGGGTGAATGAAGTGAGTGGCTGTGTGAGGTTTAGTTGCCAGCTGGGGTATAAACAATGTCTTGGGTTAACTTCTTGGGTTAACTTCTCATGAGCCTGGACTTTTCTCCCGGCTGGCTCTCTTAAAACAGAGGGGGCTATTCCTCATATCAATGTTTGGTATGGCATATGTCTTCACTGCTCAAACCTTACCTCAGCAAAGCTGAAGGTTCTTCCCGGTGGCACACATAAGGGCCAACCCAGTCTTGCCCTTAACTATGGTAGGAGGCACCTGACCAGTCCTGGTCTTTTTACATGGCTGTGAGAGTCATCTGTGTGTAATCTTTAATCCTCAGTCCTTCAAGAATATGTAAGATCATGTGCTTGAGCCAGGGACTGGTTTTGAAAAAATGGAACAAAGAACTTATCCTTAAAGGAACAGCTTGCACTGAGTACAGACCCAGCTCCCTCAGCCTATCCTCAGAAGAGAGATCTTCCACCTCCTTCACCATCTTCGTTGCCCTACGCTGGACCCTCTCCAGCAGCTCTGTATCCCTCTTGAACTGAGGGGNTTCATTTCTTTCTACCCAGCTCTCCAGCCTGTCCAGGTCTTGCTGAATGGCAGCACAGTCTGCAGGGGTGTCCGCAACACTACTCAGCTTTGTGTCATCAGCAAACTTGTTGGCAGTACATACCAATCATAGCAAATGTCACTCCAAGAAGGAGGACACAAGGAAATATCCATCCCAAGAACAGTGATAGAACAATTTATCCTTGACAATGTCTCTAGTCACAGCAAGGACAAGAGGGTCATTAGGGACAGTCAGAATGGCTTCACTAAAGGGAATTCATTCTTGACCAACCTGAAAGCCTTTTATGAGGGCATAACCGGGTGGATAGATAATGGCAGAGTGGTGAATGTTGACTTTATATTGACTTCAGTAAGGCATTTGACACAGCCTCACACATCCTCACAGCCAAACTGAGGCAGTGTGGACTGGATGATTGGGTAGTGGGGTGGATTGCAATCTGGCTCCAGGATAGAAGCCAGAGAGTGTTGGGACAGAGTGTATTTGGATTCCTATATCTAGTGGAGTCCCCCAAGGGTCAGTACGGAGACCAGTACTATTCAGTCTATTCATTAATGACTTGGATGACTTCCACAGGGAAGTTTGCTGCCTCCCCGGGGCCAGGGTCAGAGATATTACTAAGGAACTACCTAGTCTGGTCCAGCCATCAGATTATTATTCTTTGTTGATTTTTCAGATTGGCAATGATGACACCAGTAGGAGAAGCCTAAAAAGGACTTCAGGGCCCTGGGGATATCACTTGTGGGCTCAGGAGCCCAAGTGGGGTTCTCTGCCATTCCCTCAGTAGCAGAATGGAATATTGAAAGAGGCAGGAAGACCCACCTGATTAATAAGTGGCTGAGAGGCTGGTGTCACTGACAGCATTTCGGGTTTTTTGAACATGGGAATCTTTATGTTGCATGGGGCCTGCAGGCAACAGATGGAACTCATCTGTCTCAGAGAGGGGAAAGAATCCTTGCATATGAGCTGGCTGGACTTATTGATAGGGCTTTAAACTAGGTCAGATGCAGGAGGGGGATTAAAATGAACCAGCCAAAGTTGACTGAAAAGGTGGCAGGTGCAAGTGCATCTACACTAATGCACATAGCAAGGGAAACAAACAGGAGAAGCTTGAAGCCATTGAGAAGCACGACTGCTATGATGTAGTTGCCATCATGG
>VXBP01004495.1:16892-31382 GCA_013400115.1 Rhinopomastus cyanomelas
TTTTTTTTTTTTTTTTTTTTTTTTTCTGTGGAAAACTCAGGGCGGTTCCCTTCCTGCCCTGAACATAAAGTGAGTCAGCAATAAATTATACCAAAGGGCAACAAACTGTATTTATTTAACAAAAAATGTTACAAGAAAAACATCACTTCACTGCACAGCACCGCCTTCCTCATGTTTTATACATCCATTTATACGCTGAATCAGGGGAGCTATTTTGGACAGCATTCCAGTTAACATACTTGTGCCATGTCTGAAAATACACAGCTGAAGAACTTAAGTGTTGCTTATTAATAGTGATTAACTTGCAATTAAAAAACCACTTTTTTGACTATTTTTGTTAATTACTGAGAAATGTAGATCCACTGCCTCACTACAGGCTTTTTGAAAGTGAATGATACATGTATATGCACAAGAAAAACCACTTCTAGATGGCCTGAATGAACGTTACTCGGCTTAAAATCTTTTAAAATGGTTTTCCTTGATGTGCTTATAGCATGCAATATATTTTTTCTATTTATTGAAGTGTTTTATGTTCTCATAAGTATTACCTTTTTTGACACAGCAACAGCTATTACACTTCTGAACACCAATCATATGTATTTGTCATTGATCATACCTTTTGCAGGTTTTGTATCCACTTTCAGTAGAGTGATCAAGGTAATAACCACTACTACAGGACTGTACACATCTTCCATCTTCCATCAAATAACCCTGTGTACAGTTTATACAAGCATCTACTCCAGCACCTTAAAACAGATAAAACATACCCAATATTATTGGCTAGTTCCTCTTACTGCCTAACAGACACCACTGCTGACTGTAGCAAAATCTCATAAAGTTTCACCTGCCTTACTTCCTTCCAAATAGTAACATCAACCAACCAATACATGGTTAGAATAAACAACATTACATAATTTCAGCACATCTTTTTCTGAAAGAAAAGGCTGTTTGTGGCTCTAAAGTTTGCACCAAATCCATCAGTCATTATTTCCATCCCAGAAAAAAATAAATAAAGGGCACTAGCAGAAATCAAAATCAGGTCTACTGAGAGAAGAAAAGGTTTTTGTATTCACTGAAAGAAGTCTACAGCAGCCTTCCAGTATCTGAGGGGGCGCCTACAGGACATCTAGAGAGGGACTTCTTATGAGGGACTTTAGGGGTAGGACAAGGGGAAACTGTTTCAACCTAAAAGAAAGTAGATTTAGGTTGGATTTTAGGAAGTCATTTCTCACTATGAGGGTGGCAAGGCACTGAACAGGTTGCCCAAGCAGGTTGTGGATGATCCCTCCCTGGAAATGTCCAAGGACAGGTAGGTTAGGGATCTGGGCAACCTGGTCTAGTGAGAGGTGTCCCTGCCAATGGCAGGAGGGTTGGAGCTAGATGATCTTCAAGGTCCCTTCCAAATGAAAACACTCTGTGACTATCAATTACATTAAAATTAATTTAAATATCAAGGGAATGAAGTTTTTACATGTAAACAATAACGTTATACTTTAACTGTGATATAGAGAATGAAATCGGAGCTAAAAACATAGAGGAAATAGTGGAGTACCTGCACACGTTGCACAGGAGCGGTGACATGGTTCACATTCTCTACCATTATGGTACTTTCCTTCTTCACAGCGGACAGCACATTTAGTGCCATGCAAACTATTGTAAAGAAGACAAAAACAGAGTTTGGGTAGGTAACAGCAACAGAGGGTAATACAGTCATGCATAAACCAGTAGTTCTTTTTAATAAAAGCACAACCCATACATTAGGGTTCATCAGCTTGGTAAATATAATACCTTTTATTGGCCATCTTTTATAAATTTAAAGACATCAGTCACTCCAAGTAGGAATTAAAAGTGGTTTTGCCCATCATAAAATACAGAAACAGTTTACGAACTCATTGTAAATAGTAGCACATGGTACGAGACAAAAAAACTATCAACATCTAAACCCTCAGGCACGTGAGGAATGTGGCACAGGGACAACATCAGTATATGAAGAAAAAAGCTAAGGAACTTGTTAACATGGTCTCATGCTTCTTTTGAAAGATCAGCAGCATCTGTTGCCACTGTGATGCAGCACAGGTTATGAACAGATCCACAGCACTGCAAGTCACCACCTAGTTCTGCAACAGCACTTTGAAACTTCCTATATGAATGTCAGTTGTGTGTGTCTGAGGAGATTTGTAAAGATTGCAGGTGGAGGCATCCTGCCTGCTGGCATTCTGCCTCAGGCAATTTTAAGAAAGCACAAAGACTGAGTAACAGAAGGCAAGTAAGCAGCGCAGTCACATCTGCATGCTTCCCTGTTTATGCTCTCATGCTATAAGGTGTCCACAGCAGTGTTTTGTTTTATATGCTAACACTTCTCTGCTGTTTGCCATCTTTTGTGGAACATGAGCTTTCGTCCAATTTAACACTTGCTCCAGAAATGCTCTTCAGGTCTGGGGATTATCACACTGAGTGCTAACTATTTTATACAGTCTGGATACAGCAAAATTTGTGTGTGCTTAACACCACTAGAAGTTTTCAGGAGTGTAATATGGTCCCAGTTCAGAAAACATAAATTAGAAATTCAACAAACCTAGCCCCCACTACTTTTTGATTATTTTTCCTCAGTCATATACCTCAATGTGATTTATAAAGCAGGTAGCATAATGATATTTTTACAGATGGGTTAACTACTAATTTGCCCAGATTTTTAAATAGGCCAGTATCAGGATCAGAACTGGAATCTGGGTCTCCCAAGTCCCAGTCTAGGCCCTGCCCATCAATCGCTCTGCCAAGAAAATGCAGCAAGTTTTGAACAACTGGGGAATACAAAATTCATGTCATGAGAGGTTCCATTTATCTGTCGCACCCACACAGACGGCTTGTTTTTCAAAATGTTAAAAAAAAATCAAACCCAGTTTTCGAATATTTCCCAAGAAAATAATGAAGTTCAGGTTATTTTGATTTTTTCAATTTCTCCTCACACTGAATGGACTTGTCTACATTTTTCCAGTGTTGCCACAACTGCTGTTTGTGTTAATAGGCAGGGAAAATCAGTTCCTAAGAACTGAAGACGTTTGGGCATAACTTTTCTAAAGCAAATCTGCACTGAAAGATCCCAAATCTATCTTTGGTCTTCTGACATACTTTCTCATTGTAGCAACTTTGAAACTGCTTATTTACTAATTTGATTTTGCAGATACACAGAAGGTCATGCTAAGTCTGTCAAAATTCTCCTAACTCTTAAAACAGACTGCAAATTTTATAGTATTTTGCAGGGGAAACAGATACTCATATTTCACAGAGAGTGCAAACAGACCAATGTTCTGACCCAATTCCATGCTTTCCTTCCCATTAGATAACACTTCCTCTCCAAAGAGTCACTTTAAAAACCAACAGTTACTCAAAAATTGTGCAAGCGCTTCAAAAAATCTAGATGCAACAAAAATGCCAATTGCTTTACAAAATATAAAGACACTCAGCTACTGATGTCCTAGAAGCAAAAAACATTCAGTTTTTACTAATAGATGAAAACTCAATTTGATGGAAGTTAAAAGCTCAGTATTAAAACCTCCACAGAACACTTGTATTCCACAGGAACCCCTACAGATACTGAACACTGACTTCATATTTTCGTGGCATAAAGCCAGTGTGCACTCTACCATTAACTTTAAAAGATTTTTGACCTTTGCTGCTTAGATCAAAAGATTATTCATTCATTAAGGAGATTGAAATGTGTACTGCTGCTTTCTAGGTTTTACCTATCAGTTTCAAGAATGATTAAGTTCTCCTATGAAAAAAAACCACAACTGCTGTTTAAAGTATGTGCACACTATATCGAAATAAAATTGAGCCTGAGGTACTTGAGATAAGTGAATAATTTGATGTATGAAGAAATACAATAAAGACACAGAAATAGTTTCTCTCATGGAAATGAATCAGAAAGATTAATATGATTCATCTACCTTTAAAATAATCCTTGACCACCACACTGTAGGTCAACAAAGTGAAGAAGCTTGTTTTCCACATGACTGCAGCTTTTATTTTACCTGAAATGATTGGTCTTCTAAAAAATCCATTGTGAGCCAAACTGGCTTATAGCAGCACAAGAAAATGCTATAATACAAACTAAACATCAATGAAACACAAGAAATGAGGGCCACTCAAGGTTACATAGCTATCTCATGTTCACAGTATATCCACAGCCTTGTAAGCCTCTTTGGGTAGTTTAGTTTGTTTAGTGACACCCGTCATTTCCTACCTTAGACCATGTTTGCATTCTGTGCAGATTTGGAATTCAACACACGTCTTACAGTTTTCACTACATTTTCGGCAAACAATCTTATCTAGAAAGATAAAAAGCCCAGAAAATCTCAGTCAGATATGTTGAATAAAACGATACGGATGTGTTGTTACAAGACTGACTGCTTTCTAACTTTGCATCAGGAATGGAAGCATGAAGCTAGACTAAAATTCCTAAACTGCCTATCATTAGCCATTTCCATTAAACGCGAAATGTTTTAATCTATTTCTAAACATTTGAAGTTATAGTTGTACCTTGAAGAAAATATATATTCAGATAATTAAAGTCCTCACAGACATTTTAAATTTACATTAATCTTAAATATTTATAATATGGAATTAAATACTCTTTTCATACAGCAGTGACATGCAGAAAGGATTGCTGTGCGTTCTAGAGCCTATATGGTAATTTACCTCTTACACTTTCTGTGCAGCTCATTTTGTCTCCCTGATTTTGTGTTTAAAGTCATGCCTGCATGAGCAGGTGTGATCTTAACAAAGCCCACTTACAAATTAATTAAACCCTGCCCTTTTATCTCGAGTGCCCCACTCTTTCATGAGATCTGCTGTTTTTTGAGATTAAAAAGCTTCTTTCTGAGAAGAAAAGCATGATGTTCCCATTTAATCCTAAATGTTCAACAATGCATCTTAACTGGGTGGCAATGAATTCCCTTTACTGTAGTTCTCACACAGTGTGAAATGGAAGCACTGTTTTTACTAATTGTGCAAAACAAATACACAGCTTCATGAGGCAGAAATAAAAAAATAAGGTACTTACATGAACAAAGCTCCAGAGCACATATTTGTATTCTAGAGATGTGTCTGAAGATAACTGAAATCACTGTAGTTTTAACCATATGGTAGAATATATATGTCTAGAGCATTTTTGCTAGCGAAAGCTAGAAATTAAACATGGGCAGTCTACTTGGTGATCATAAGGAAATTGAAAGGTGGTGTATGACACAGCAGAGAATTACTGCTCTTGGGTCACCACATCACTGCAGGTACTTGGGTCTGTCAAAAACATTAATTGCAATCACATTTACAGCTGACAACCTCTCTCTTCTACATGGTTTGAATTTGAGGAATGCTCAGAATGTGGATGCTTACTGTCCCTTTCTGGAGTATTGATAACCTGCTCCATCCTTCAGCTGACTTGCTCTTGAAATGCCTGCGTTCTCCCACTGTTACTTTCAGCCACACTAAAGATATCCTGACACGAAGCGTGCTTTTTTAAAATAAAGGAAGATTATTGACCATACTCAGCAACAATTTAATGACAGAGTAAGACACAGATGTATCACAACACACTTTTCCTGCTCTTAACTATTCCAGCAACCTCCTCAGATCAAGTTCCACAGCCCACAATAAAGAAACAAGAAATACTAACTCTTATCCAGGTAAAACCCATCGGGGCAGCTGGTAATACAACTGTTGGTTACTTCATTCAGGTAGTAGCCAGATTTACAAGTCATGCACTGGTCACTATGGCCTCCAACACAGGTTTCACAATTGGGTGAGCATTTTTTACACCGTTTCTTGTCTGCATTGTAGTGACCAGGTGGGCAGGTTGAAACACAGATCCTGTATACAGCAGGGAAGAGAAGGCAGAATCGTTAGTGAAATATCCTGCCATTACATTCCTGGACCATGACTGCAAAGCAGAAGTAATCCTCAGCATTGCTGCTTTCCTAATAATCATTTGTTTACTAAGTTGTAATAATTCAAAGCATTGAATCAAGCTGCCTCTTCTCTTCCAATTGTTGCCCTACAGCATGTGCTATCTCACTGGCAAATGACTTATCAGTCAGTAAATACAGTATCATTTTTGACTCTCTACATTTCTATCTTGTTCGGAAACTGTGGTAGCTATCACAGTTATCTAGGTATTTATAGCCTCACATGAAAAATATACAAGAGATGGGGAAAGAGAGATGGGTGTTTGAAGGCTGCACTTTAAATTCTGATTAGACAGGATGCTTTCATAAACTCCTAAAAAAATTTGTTGAACTCAGTGGAAAATGAATTATCCATGACTGCAGCAAAGAGAAAAGGACAGAAAGGAAAGATACACACTATGACTTCTATGAAAAGTTAACATTTTTTCTCTTGGTCTTACCGTGTGTTGTTCTTAGATTTGTAGTAGTAGTGCAGACAGTCAGTACAATGATCTGGTCCTGGCCCATCACACCCTACTTTACTGCATTCTGCATTGCAGGGACCTGTAACAAACCCAAAACACAAAGAGGGAAGGGATGAAAAGTTCTCCTTTAGTNCCTTGCAAATCCTGGCCTCAGTATTTTTTCACAGTGATTTATAATTTTTAGCAAGTGTGGCATCCTCTACAGAATCTATCAAAGGGTAACTATTTCTGGCTTCGAACAGACGCTTTCCTGATGAGTAACAAGTCATTCTGAATTTTTGTGTAAAGGTTTCAGTAATTCATTATAAGGAACCATTAACAAAATAGAACAAGCTTAGAACATAAACTTATCAACATAAAATGACTAATAACATAATCAGTGGCTACTCTGCAAACCAGCTGGGTAACAACTGGTCCCACATGGCTACCACAACCCAACTATAACAGCCACCAGGGCTCAAATGAGCTTCTTTCTGTACTGCTACATGCTGCAGATGCCTTGGCTAATACTTGCTAATTAGCAATTCTTCCATCTCACCTACACTCATGTTGGACTCGATGATCCTTATGGGTCCCTTCCAGCTTGAGATATTCTATGATTCTATGTTTACAGTTTTCAAGTAGGTCCTTCCTGCTACAGGAGGAGAGAACAATCAATTCTGGCCTTTATGAAGTTGAACAAAGCCGGTGGGTGAAGTTATAAGTTTATATATAGTTTATATATTTGCCAGTTGCCTTGAAATTTTTCCTAACATCAGGTAATCCTGAAGCAAACTGAGTTTGCTTCATGTAAAAAAATTAACAAGCTATTCAACTTTACATCAGATACAGCAGTGTTTTATCACCCGCCAAAACAAGGAGATTATCCTCTTTCAATCTAAAATGGGCACTGTGCATCTGACATGCTAAGAGACTGTAATTACAGAAACTTCTAAATTAAACTTTGTCATGCCGCTTCCTTGCTGGAGCAACACTTAAGATTCATCTGCCCTAACTATATACACAGTGCTCCTGACTACATGATGGATTACATGAAGGGAAATGCCAATCTGACTTATTTTGCTGTGCTAAAAAATCAAACTCTATCAAAGTCTAACCTCCTTTTAGATACTTGTAGACAGCAATCAGGTAGGTCTCCCTTCCGCCTCTTTTTCTCTGGTCTAAACCATCACTGTTCCCTTATCTCCTCCTCCTTGGACTTGTGCTCCAGATCCTACGCTTAAAAACTCACAAGGATCAACCGAAAATACCTAACATGAACTTAATTTTTTAAAAATTGTTCTGATCCTAAATTAAGAATCCATTTCACTGAGCATTTCACATATGCAGAGTCTTAGTTTATTCTTTCAACCTACTATGCGTTCAGTAAATGTACAATCAAATTAAATGAATGTACGCACCTGAATAGTCATCTGTTCCATAGTCTTCTGTAGGGTCTTCAGCTGGACTAGAGCGCACTCTTTCCACTTTTGGGAAATCATTTCTTGGTGAGTAAGGCTGGATGGATGTTCCATACAGTACTAAAGACCACTCTTTCAATTTGCCTAAAAGTTTAATATTTACAATATAATTTTAGAAACCGCTTCTATTTACTGTATCTTACAAAACTTGTAAACTTTACTTTCTGTATAGGTTGTGGAAGATGCTGCCTTTCAAAGCAAGGATCTTCAGTTTGGCATAGATTGCATAATTGCTGCTTCACTATAAAATAAGAAAGTCTACTTTATTCAGTCTAATTATTACATGGCATTTTCACTGTGCTTCAGCCTCTTGTGGGTCCAGTACAAATTTGCACTCATACATCGATACAATATACAGTACATACTCATACACATATAGAATAAACAACGTAAATTTTGGGTAGTTCTTTGGAAAACATATATAATGCTCAACAAGGAGTTTTTGCTCTGGATGTCACTTTCCGTCAGAACATCAATTGTCCAGTCTTTATTATTTGAGAACTTTTAGCTAACTAGCTGTGTTTAGAATTCTAACTTAAGTAAGGGGCTACACTTTTTAAATTACTCAGCAGTACTTTTCACTAGCTCACAAGACACATCACGATTATCAGGAGGAAACAACTCATTTTAAATTTTGTCCCCTCCCAAACAAGAACCTCTTTCATTTTAATAGAGCACAACAATTTTGAGCTTTCATATGGTTTATCTGGATTTTTTTCAAGATGTGCAAGTAAATTTGTTTGAACTTCAGAGGTTATTTTCTGGATTTTTCTCAATAATCTGATCAAGGCAATGCATTTTCTTTCTGCTTTTCCATTCATCCTTCAAGTGGTAAGCAATACAGGAAATCACTACCTGACAGATGATAGCCCACTTCATTTGAATGGTGTATACTGGGGTTAAAAATGGGAGTCTTTGTTTTCTCACTGCCTCTTGCAATCCAAATTTAATCTTGCTAGGATAGACATTTCTGCACTTTGCATGTAATCCCTGCTCTAGACTCGGTCTTTGAGAAGAAACTATAGGCAAGACACTGCTTTAGCTGTTAACACTGAAAGTACTATTTTTTTAAAATTATATATTCAATCTTGATCAAAAAAATTAACTGAAGAAGAGTCTCCCACTGCTGCTGCCATGCTACTGGCTAATTATTTGGCTATAAAACAGCACACACCTTATTTTCACTTTGTCTTTTCCTACCTCTAGCTAACAGCCATGCAGCTTCTCAGACCTCACTACACTAAAAAGATCTAAATCACACATCTTCCTGCGTAGACATGTGGGGGTCAATTTACCTCACAATGCTATTTAGCTGCATCCTTAAAGGCACTTTTTAGGAAAGGAGTCACACAGGGAATTAATTTTTAACCAGATATGCTGTAATCTCTGCAGACTCTTCAAAGCTATAGCTTCTCCATTTTTTTGTTTTGCTGTTATTCAGATCTCCGTGTCCTCATCATTATCATGTTCCAAAGATCACTAAAATTTCCAGGACTTTATTTTATATTTCTTCCAGAAATTTGATTTTTTTTTTTTAAAAAAAAAGTACTGGATGCTAGAAGAAAGTATTTGCAAGGATGCACTAAAAGCAAACATAGGTAAAGATGCTCCTCAGGCACTATGTATTGTGTCCAGGCTTTACACACTGAAGTGGTTCCTAACAGGAATCCTTCCTGCAGGAAGGATTGGTGCTTTGACTGCAAAAGGACAGTGAAGGGCATAACGCTTAGTGTCTCAGGAGATTGGTTGCCAAATAAGAATGGTCCAGCAAATAAAAAGGTGAAAAATCATGTGACTTGCCCACAAATAAATGAAGCCAGCCTCAAGGCAGTTTTAATTTGCACAATGAAACAGTCCAATAACTAAGCATATATGCATACACGCAGCCTTTTATAATGAACAAACAAGAGTGAACACTTAAGCAAAAATCTTTCCCCATTTTTAGCTGATTCCATCATTTAGTTTGGCTATAGTAATCCTTTACTCTGCTTGTATTTATTAAGTAGCAGTGTTCCCACATTGTAGGTGTATAAAAAAGGGAGTATCATGGTGTTTCACAGAAAGCATATGTCCACCTCCATAAAATCTACAGAATTAAATGCAGAAATTTTATGAACTGTACCCTGCACTTCTTTACGGGTAACAGATGTGGCATTACCTTGCCAAAACAGGGATATGATGACTTGCTGGCTCTTTGTTCCCAGTTTGATTACAAGAAAACTGCAGTTCTTAATTATAAGACCTCTCAATAGCTAAACAAACACATGCACACACAAAAAACAAGAAACAGGCATTATGGTGATGTCAGTGTGACAAACTGCAGGCTCTAGTGATAAACTGGAGAGGCTCCACAATTTGTGTTTACCACATGTTCTGTTCAGCATGGAGACTAACCCAAACATGCCCAAAAAACTGAATTTATCCACACAAATACATGTCAGGCATTTCCAAATTTTTATGAGTGGAAATGTCATTGGACAGTTTCCATCACAGGGTTACCATCGCTCCAGAAAGTTGAGGGATGTAATACTAGACAGTATATAACGAACCAGGATCCAAATTCAAGGCCAGACAGCATCTCATGAGATGTTGCCTGTAAAAATCTAGCTAGTTTCAAACCCTGCTTCACATTGCAATCAAAATCAAGGAAAGAGAGAGTAAACTCTCTAGCAGGATTCCCTCAGTTTATCAGCTTCCTCCACATCCCTCAGTTGGGCAGGTTTACATTCTCAACATCCCTTGTCCTTACTGCTCCTTTTCTTCCAGTGTTGGGCCTTCAGGTTTTAGATCTCACAAAGCAAAAAAAATCAATCCCATGAGATAAGTCACTGCAACACTGGCAAGAGTATTTGATATTGATAGAAGAGTAAGGTTTATACAACTACAGGAACAACAGGCTGTTATATGAATATTGCTTCTTAGTGTAATGGAAGCTTTGCTCTGCATGTATTGGTGCAACTAACATCACTTAGCTAAGAATCTTTCATCACTGCAAATCCACCAGTGCAAATAAACTGAAGTAAAATCAAGACACTGGCAATGCTGTTTTTAACTTCCAGAGCTCTGTAGGATGGTAATCAAGTGCTGTGCTTAGAAGTTACTACTTGAGCGTGCCTCTGACATTTAAATGACACTGGCCACCCTAGAGTTACCGCAAACTTCAATAAAAAGTTGTTTGCCGCTCAGCAGTTTAAAAAAATCATACTGATTATCTCGGCCTTTTGGTAGAGAGCCAAGACAGGGACTTCTTGGACCCATATTCCATAACAGGTTCTACAACTGCTGGTTTGGCAGGTACTTTCACCTCAGTATGAGAAAAAACTCCTTTACAGTCAGGGTTATTAAATACTGGAACTGGCTGCCCAGGGGGATCGTGGAATCCACTTCTCTAGAGATGTTGAAGACCCATTTTGATGAGGTTTTGTGTAGTTGATTCAGGCTTTTAGGTGATTATGCTTTTCAGTAAACTGTAGCCTACTTGAGCAGCAGGGTTGGAGCCAATGGCCTTTGAAGGCCCCTTCCAACCGTAATAAACTGCGTAAACTGTGTAAATTGTGAGATTTGGCCGTGTGCTGCATTAAAGACAACACTACTCAGCTAATGAGGAGCAGAAACAAAGAATTAAAATCCTCATTCAATTCAATCAGTTTCAACACCGTTGGGTGAGACTGGTCTGTAAGGTTTTCAACAGATTACTTAGACACAAAATTATCTAAGCAGCATAAAATCAGCACTTCCATTTTGTCATAATTTGGAAATGAGATGTCCAAAGTAAAATATCCAGCTAAGTTTGGCCTATGCACCACTTGTATCAGGAAGGAGGCTGGACAGCTCTGTGTCCACACAGAAGAATTCCTCCTGTCACATGGCACGTTCTAAGTCATGACGGAACTATGCAAATTATATTGTAAGCTGCAGAAGTGATCGGACCAGACAGCCGCCTAGAAAGGCACATTTACCTTGTACAGGTGAACTTCACAAATATTTCATTCCAATCTTAACAATTTTACAAACCAACTTTCAACCAGAAGTATTTCTTCTCCATGTCTGGTTGCGGAATAGTACTGAGGCTTTCTCAGAAAATGTAGAATTGAAACAATTAACAGCTATCTAGAACAGTCAGCCTTTCTTATTTTAAACCCTAAGCTTTATGCACCTCAGTTCGCATTTAATCAACATTTCATCATGCACGCTTTTTCAAGTATAAGAAACAACAGAAGTAGTTACACTTAGTGAGGCTCACTGAATATTTAATAAATTACAGTAACTTACTAATTCAGGACCAAACATACTTAAGTCTCTGATTGTTACATTCAGAAAGATGTAATTTTATAGCTTCAAGTACTTTAAGTTAGCAGCTGTGTCTTAACATTCAAGATTGATTTTTAGCTCTTACTGCTTTGTAAGTTTACTTATCTGTCTGAGATGGGATGAATTTCTAACTTCACTAAATTATAAACTAATTATATTGCTAACATCATCCCAGTCCTAACATAGGAATTTTTATCTATTAGATAAAATAACAGCAGAATTTTTATCTATTAGAAAGCAGGCTATGAATTACTTTCTCATTTATAATGGGTTTTTCTGGTTGTGTCAACACAGATAAGTGCTCCTTTTTCCTGTGGGTAGGATAAAACACAGAAAGCAAAGGAAAACAAATTTGATACTGGCTAAGTACATATGAGCCTTATATCAGTCATAAAAGGGACCAGGCTGCTCTAACTTAAGCTGAAGACCTTTCTGCCTTTCTGATAAATATATATTCAAAATCCAAGAAAACAGATGGAGACACTGTAACTTCTTTCAAGTTGGCATATGCAGTTTCTTGGAGTTTTCTATGTTTTTCCTGAGGAACTATGCCTAGTAAAGATTTGGCTTTCTTTAAAGCACTGACTCTTGGTTAACCTGCCAGATGGTACAGGTTTGTCTCTGCTCGAAGGATTCATGTTTGGTATGATGTAGCTCTAAATCGCCAAGTTTCTTTTTATACTTTGCAGCTACATATGTGACTGCAAGGAAGAAGACAGTTTCCTCCTGAGAAGATTAAATTCTCCATGGAAACTACAAGTAAATTCTGAATAAAAGAAAATCATGCATCCCAAATGGCAAATAACAGCCGCATTAAAACTAAGAGTGCATGGATAACTGAAATGAAGAACAATGCTCTTTACAGCCTGCTTTGCACCAAAACTGGTGAGATTTTCTAGATGTACATCAAAAACTGGAAAACAGTCAAAGCAGTATTAGCAAGCCCAGCAATCCTCTGTGCCCAAATAAAAGTTAGAGTCATACCTGGAGTCTTGAAATTTCTCAGCTGAGATGGAGTGTCACAGATTTCCAAGATCCAATCACCTGCCGCTTTTTCACTCCAGCAGTGAGTAGTCATGAACTCCCAGTTTTTGAATCCTTCCATGGAGTGATCAAATAGTCTAAAATAAACAACGACTTTTTAGTGAACCATTTTATTTGGGTAGCTAAGCCTCCAAACCTGCACATTCTTGAACGATATATTAGCCAGTCCATTCATCTCTGCCTTGACACAGCTTTATTCTTGAGAGTATTCCCACACATATTTAAGTTACATTCAGCAATTATTTGTTTTGATCGTAGAAATTCTTTACATGCCATTATTTGTCATAACATGAAAGAGACTAGAAAGAGAATTCCTTGCAAAGAAATAAAGAATAGGATTCAAGTGTCTTGGGAAAAGGATATACGATGTACTGTATTCGTTGCTTTAACAGCACGATGTAAATAACAAAAAATTGGTTGGAAAATGTCCTTAGCATTTATTTTTGGACTTGGACTGGACTACTTAAAAATGAGTTTAAAAACAATAAAAAAATATTAAGTGACAGAAACAACATTAGCAATTCAGTACTGCATGACCTCTCATGCAGAATTAATAAGTAACTGAAATATTGGTCTCAATCCTCAAATGATATGGGTATTACTCTTCAAATACTTGACTGAACTGACTTTGAGTAAAACTGAAAGACTAATGGCATCTGATGGTTTCACCTAACTAAAAACATTACCATAATTTAATTACTTAGGTGATGAGTGAAGTGGTTGGACCATAGACTTGGATTACAAGAACTTGTAGCATGAAAGCCTAGCTCAGAGGCTGTAAATGTGATGCTGATCCCATGGGGAAGAGGGAAGGAGAACAGGCCAGAGATTTTATTACCTAAAAGTGGAATTTATTAATGAGATTTTAAAAATATGATAAAGAATCTGTAATTTTATTCAGTGCTTACAGTATGTTGCCTGATACCCCAAAAGCCACTGATGGGACTTGAGCTTTATTGACGACTGTTGTCTCCAACAAAACGTCACAGGTCAGCTTTAAAACTTACACTATTATATATAGCCCCATACATAAATATATGTGTCTACATGTATATGTTGATATAGAGGTATATATATATATATATGTTGATATAGAGGTATATATATATATGTATATACATTTTTATATATGCACACACACGTATATACATACATATGTATGTAGACGCAATTATGATTTTTCAATTTGGTCTTTAAGTGTCAAAATTCCACTGGTAATCGCTATACTTAAATATTTTTCATAATACA
>VXBP01004495.1:32599-53494 GCA_013400115.1 Rhinopomastus cyanomelas
CCAAACTCTGTCAGATCACACTCAGTAATCAACGCTAGGTAAACAAGAAGGAAGGAGAAGATGTCTAGAGTTGTGACATTTGCTTTCCGAATTCACCAGTACTGACTTTCCTGAGGATGGATTAACACCTGCCCACTGAATTTCTCGTTTAGCTTTGCTTGTGTGCATGGTTTCTGCTTTATCTATTAAACTGTCCTTATCTCAGCCTATGAGTTTTCTCACTTTTCCCCTTCCAGTTCCCTGCCTTATCCCACTGTGGACAGTTAGCAAGTAGCTGTGGATTGTTTAGTTGACAGCTGGGATTAAAACATGACAATAACTAATTTATTACTTTTTATCACTATTTATTACTTTCTCCCAGGCAACTAGTGATAGGACAAGAGCGCAGGGCCTGAAGCTGTGCCGGGGAGGTTTAGGTTGGATGTTAGGAAGCACTTCCTCATGAAAAGGATGACCAGACATTGGAATGGACTGTCCAGGGAAGTGATGGAGCCCTCACCCCTGGATACAATTAAGAAAAGACTGGATGTGGCACTAATTGCCACGGTCTAGCTGATGTGGTGATGTTAGATCATGGGTTGGACTTGATCATCTTAGAGGTCTTTTCCAGCCTCAGTAATTCTGTGATACTGTGAAACACCCTGTCAGTTGTCAAGATAGCAATATTCCTCTTTGCTGTTATGGCAACTAAATTATATACTACTGAGTAAGTACTGTGCAAATATATTGTAATTCTGTATTAACTAGGCTTCTACTCATGTACACAGAAACACAACCTACTATTTATTTTTTACTGTAATTAGAACAATATCTTCCACGGTATTTTTAATTTGTCATGGTTTGCAATTTTAAATTGCTGTCAGATTTCTGTTTTATTATGGCATCAAAAATTCCTTGAAGAAACAAAAATCCTTTATGACTTTGCTACAGGTATATAAAAACACTTTTACATAAAATATACTATGGCTTGAACTGTAAGCTTTCATATGGAAATGGGGAAAACTCAGTAAAACTGTTTCACAGAAAGTTGACTATAGTTTTTGGAAAGAACACTTCTTCTTTGTAAGGATTTTTTTTTCATATAGTAAGGTCTACATATGAATATTTTAATAAATGAACTACTTTTCTATAGAATATTCTACAAACAAGTCAAAAAGATACACACAGATCAAAAGAACAGTTTTTAAAAAGTAGAAAGCTGTTGGCTCTGAGGCTGACTGTGTATGCTGTATGGACTCAGTGGTCCAAGTATTTTTTCTGTTGCTCTGCCTATGCATTAAACTCTCAAATCAAAGAACCTGCCAGGCATTATATGGATTTTCCTTTCAGCAGTGTTAAAAAAATCAATGTGTAGTTGTCCTTATTCAGAAAGAAGTATGAAGTGGGATCGTTTAAGGAGCATAGGGTCAGACAGTTAATTGATTTTGTTATTTTCACATTGATATCAAGTCAAAATTCATCTTAATGATACACACAGTTTATCACGGACTGGTAAATCATTAGTATATGATTTGATGAACTATTAGTTACAGGTTATTATAGATTATTAGAAAAACCTGATAGTTTTAAATACCATTATTGTACACTTTTGCAACACTTGTACCCATGCATGTAGCATACTTCTAAGTATCGAAGCAAGTAAAGCGCTCGATTCCTTATAACTTATTTGTTAAAATAACAATAACAGGATCCCTGATCAGGTATTCAATTACTCAGGGTGGATGGGACCACAAGACTGACTATATCCGGACAAACTTACAGGCTGCTGCTTACAATGAATAGCGTTACGTTTAAAGCAATGACTCATCTCTCTGAGAAACTGTAGGACATGCTATATGTAGATCTATACACAGAAAGTAGAACAGAAGAATTATTTCCTTAAAACAACTTCAAGACTCTTGGCCTTTTCCACTGTCTCCACTTTCAGCACAGAAATTGTGTTACCTTTCTACTTAAGAATATAACTTCAAGCAGAAATATTAATCCGTTATACACTTTTAGACCCAGGGGAAGACAATTCACCACTTTCTTGGAATTTCACAAGCGGGAACACAAGGCAAGTCTGTCACAGTTAAATCTACCCATTTTAAAAAATCAATTAAGCAAGAATGTCAGCTTTTAGCAAAGAATCACTAATTCCTAAATGCTCAGAATAATTAGGTTTTTTTCTTTGTTTTCATTTTTAATTTAATGTGAGAAAAGGCAGTAGCAGTAGATCTATTTGGTAACACAATTTTCGCCTTTCAGGAACAATAAAAGGTAAACACATAAAAGGAAGGGTTTTCAATATCAAGATATTTCCATCTCACAGGGTGCAGCTGCACCTGACTGGCAACCATACTTCTATATTGAACCGACCACATCGAGAGCTAGGAAACCCTGCATTGGCTGATGGCTGGGGCTGCAATGGAGTCGTTGGCAAGAAAAGGTTATTTTCTTCTCTGTAGCAGCAATCTTTGTTGATTATGTATTCCAGTTGACTAAATGTGCAGCCTGACAAATAAGTGGTTTTTGCCCACTAGTCTAATTGGTCACACAACTTCATGTACTTCTTTGTTGAATTTGCAGTAAACCATCAGAAAACTCAATCCCAACAGGCAGAAATCCCAGTATAAGAGTATAAATGAACCTGATGTCATATACACAGACATCCAACCATATCCTAGGTTTGAAAAGGGACATCTGACCAAGGTAAGGGTAGTAGGGGCCACTGACTGTCCTGGTTTGAGTTATAAAAGGACTATTTTGTTCAGTGATTTTACTTTTCAACTAAGTCTCTTCAGAAGTCAATGACAACATTTTTGCAGATGTAGTCTGCTTCTGTAAATGATAGCACTTGATGTTTACAGTTACTACCAAGGACTAGGACACAGAAAGTCACTGCTAAATTGCTTAATCTTGTGATTTCAGTTGGTGGTAGAGCAAGTGAGGAGCAGCGGACAGGACAGGTGACCCTACACTGACCCACAAGGCATTCTATTCCTTTCAAATCATATTTGATGTAAAACTGAAGAACCATCAGGATCAGCTGGTGTTTGAGGAGTACTCCATTCTATATTCTATTCCATACAGGTGATCTGGAACCCACTTCCAGCACACAGCTCCTGAATCTGGTTACCATTTGTTGATAAATCCAGTCTGAGACTTCCCCAGAGGCTGACCATAGCATCACTGGTAATAGTACTGCAATTTACAGCAAGGGGTTCGGTTTGGTATATATTTGTATATATGTATTTTATTGTAATTATTTTAATTAAAGCAGCTTTAGTTTTCCTTTCCAATTGGTAAGCCTCTCTTACTTATCCCCCTTCTTTTCTCCTTTGTGAAGGTAGAAGGGTTAAGAGCATGCATGTCTTGTCTAGCGGCCAGCTGAGTCTTAACACTTGGCTCCATCCATTGAGTAATCCAGTTTATTACCAGTGAAACGCGGTGACGTAAGCATTATAGTAATCACAGAATATATATTGAGGTGGGGATAGTTTTCAGAGGGCTCACTATAGCAGCTGGGGCAAACATATTCCCAGGAAATAGAAACCCTAGGTACTCTTCCTCAACATATCTAAACAGTTCCTTTCTTTTCTATTTGGTCCAATATACAACTCAGAAGCTGAGACACTTAGCTGGACCATAATTATGTCCTTGGCCACTTGTCTTCACTCCTTTTTTGACTATAGAAAACTAAGTCAAACCTTTAATGACAAGTTCTAATTTTCCTCTCAAACTGAACATGAGTTCACAGAATCACATATTCATCTTCCTGTCAGTTAGAACCCCCAGGACTCTCTCTGCCACATGGCTCTCCAGCCACACATCCCCAAGGCAGTAGCGTTGCACGGGTTGTTGTGGCCCAAGTGATGTGTGATGGCACTTGAGATGATGTGTTCCGTGACTGTCAGACTGACAGGTCTATAGTTTCCTGGATCTTCCTTTCTGCCCTTCTTATTGATGGGTGTTATATTTGCCACCTTGCAGTCCATTGGGACCTCCCCAGCTAGCCAGGATTTTGAGTAAATAATGGCAATCACATCTGCCAACCATTTCAGCACCCTCGGGTGCAACCCATCCAGCCTCATAGACTTGTTTATTTCTAAGCAGTGTAGCAGGTTGCTGACCACTTCCTTTCCAACTGTGATGGCCTCATTCTGCCTTGCCTCTCTGTCTCCCAGCTCATGAGGACTGTTGTCCAGGGAACACCGAGTTCCACTGCTAAAGACTGAGGTAAAGTAGGCACTGAGTTATTGAATTGTAAAAGCTGATACATGGCTACTCTGCAGATCCCTGATTAATACTTCATCAAAGAACGGCATGTGTCACTCTAAATCTCAGATGCAACACATTCAATTGTTCTTCCACACTTTGCTTGGAACAAGTTCCAGGATCAATATTAGTTACATGGATGATAGTGTCACTTACTTGCACTTATTTACTATATTGCACATAAATCTCACTAGTCTTTCACATGGAGCTGAGGAAAACAGCAGTTTGATTTAAAAAAAGTTAACTTTCAAAAAATTGATGTTGTGTGTACAGTATCCCCAGAGATCCCAACACATTTACTGCTAATACTGTCAAGGTATAAAAAACAACCAAACAATTTTAAAGGTATTGACACTGCAAATGCAGTTCATGAAATGCCCAGGAGGAATACAGTGCTTTGTCTGTTTACCCTCCCCCTTGCAAAAAATAAAAAGGAAATGAAGACAGCCTGAATAAAATAAAACATAGCAGGTGTGACCTGTGAGAAATAGTTTTCTGAATTCATCCTACAGACGTATTACAAGCAGAGGATTACTTTGCTTCAGTTACCGTAACAGTCAGGCTCAGTGTGAAGTTTGGCCTTACGAATAATTTTTGGATATATAAAATGTTGGTTATCTATTAGAGTGCAACATCTAAACTGCAATAAAGATCTCTGATGGACTGGTCCAAGATGTGGTCCTATAAAGGAAAGATTTCCTCTACTTCTGACCAATCAGTTTTTATCAAGCAAGCTAGCAAGTAAGATTAGATTAGTATACTTTTGCTTTGATCTATGAATTTCTTGTGGAGGAGGGTACTATTAAAGTTTACGGATCACTTCAGGTTTCATGATAGTAAAAAGATGGTAATGAAAATACTTCCCTTCGTTACCGAACAGAGGTATTATTAACGTCAGTGCCACATAAGTATAGGAAGCTAGTGGCCTGGAAACTTGCCACCACTTGGCTAAAAATTTTGGTTATGCAGGTTGAATGGCAGCAGCTGCTTTAAATTTAAAGGGCAACAATTAAACAAGCTATGACTTTAGTGGGAGACAAACGAGCCATAATTTTGCTTCTTCTTTGTATTTAGCTTCTCCTCCATAGCCCCCAAGTATTACGTATTTGTTAGGACTGATCTTGGTATGTCTCAAAAACACTCAGAAACCCATGCCGCCAAAAGCAATGGCCAATTGATTTAAAAAAGCTGATACTGTTCCTCTTTGGAATTAACTGTAGCCTCATCCTAACACCAGCCAGCACTTTCCAAGCCTGTATTTTCCTCTGCTGCAGTACATCCAATGTAATCTTGTTTAGTACTTTCCAAACAACAAAGCAGATGTTCCCTGTAATGCAGTTTTTGAAGAATTCACATGAGGCTCAAGTCAGTGACAGTGTAATCCTCCAAATGCCTGCAAAGGAATCCACATTGCCTCTGCCTAACAAGTTTTCTTACTGAAGTAATTTTAAGGGATGCCAATATTAAGGATAAAATATGTAGAAAAAAGGCCAGATACTGCCTTGAGGGACATACTCATCAATGCACTAGAAACTACACAATGACTCTTCTTCCAGAATTGGTGGAGAAGTGCACATGTGTAAAATATACCTCTTGCACTTTAAGATGTTTTACCAGCAAACTGTTTCATATTAAGCCCAGATGACTAATGGTAAAGCAATGAGGCTTTCCTTGGGCTTTGTAAAAGCAGCTGGAATTCCTGCTTTTAATCATGTACATGTTCATTCAAAGGTCTTGTATGTCAGAGTAAAGCATCTCAGTCAGGTAGCAACAATGTACAAAAGCCTCTGGGATCTTTCTTTATGGAAAATAACTTCAGACTGCTCGCTGCCAATGCATCCCTGCATGCTAGTTACACCTAACACATTTATTCTGATGCCATCATCAATAACAATTTAAAACTCAAAAGCCTCATAATTAAATTATCAGATTCTACAATGAGTTTTATTTTCTAACATGATGCTAAAACACACATGCTCAACAATACTCAGTGTAATACTCATTGAAAGGCTGTAAGAAGGCCAAATAAAACAAGACTTGAAACACCGTTTTGAAAAACACCATGCCCATGTCCACTGCAGGACACGAAGAAAGGGCTTGTGAAGGTGTCAGGTATTGCAGGGCAACAGTTTGCAAAATACATTTATTCCTTAATATTAGTAGCCCAGAGTTGCTTGTCTCAGGCAAATGTGGCTGAGAAGTTGCTTATCGCTGAAGAAGTGAATTTCTGGTGTGACTATATGAGAGTTCCCTCTAATGTGAAAAATCTGTGATTTGGAAAGCGGCAAAACATTAAAAGTCCTTTCAGTTTCCTTTCTCTTCTGGTTAGCTTTCCAATGGTATAGTATAGGAAACAGGTGACCATCACCTTATTTTAATATAAAAATTTGCATTCTCCTTCTACTGCTATTCCAAGGTGCCTGGGTTACAAAGAAATTGATTGAAATAAACTTTGTACCTACTCCACATACCAGTCATCACCAGAGGTGAACTGTGAATACTGGAATGTCTTTATCTCCCACTTGCTGTGAGTCAGCTGCAAGACATGAAAGCCTAGAGCCAAAAGTTAGCTGTGTTAAGACCACTGGGTTTACACGAGATTGTTTTCTTTGGATGCCTGTTTTGTTTGGATGCCTAGTTGGAGGACCTCTCTTTCTTTTCATTTTGAAGCATGGAAGAGCGTCTGCATGGAAGTGGAACAGAAAACTAAAGAAGGGTTCCTTCAGACAGAAAAACAAAAGCCTGTTTCGTAACTGCTTAGAGAATAGATATCTGCCTATGCAGTGGTTAACAGAGGACAAATTATCTGTTCAACATAGCAGGGAGATACGTAGATGTTTGTGCTCACATACTTTTTCAGCAAGGCATTGACAACACTTGTACTGAAACACGGGGGATACTCTAGAGGGCCCCAACATTCCAGGACAACTTTCTTTCTGTTTGATGTATTAATGACTACAGCTTGGAGACTATTTTCAGTACAAACTTTCTTTTAAAATAACCTAATCTCTGCTGAAAAAGTGGATTCACAATTCAATCAGAATCAAGTCATGTGAGCTCTATCTGTCTCCAAAGCAGGTACTTCCTTTCAAGAGGAATGATAAGCCTTAATGTTACTTAGGGACCAGAAAACAGCAAACTCTAGTGCTAGATAGGTCGCTGTGATAGCAAATCTGGCTAGGTGAATAAGTATGGTGAGGCAGTCTGGAAAGCAGGGCTTCCCAAGTCACTAAAAACCCTGAAGGGTAGTGGTTGGAACATAAACTTTTGTGAAGACTTGAGAGTGGAGGCAGAAAAGTTTTTACAATGTCGTTGTGAAGCTTTTTCTGGTTCTGATATATGCAATATCAATTATCCTCAACTTTTATGTGGGAGTCAAGTGGCGGTCATCTAAATCTGCTGGTGACCAAGGAAAAAATTGTCCCATCATGCTAAGATCCCATCAGTAAGAAGACTTTCTAGTGAGTCAAACAAGTCGATAAGCATTCTTAGTATAACCTTATTTGTCTATTAGGAAATGGGATAGAGTTTGAGAGGGTTTCTGAGGATTTTCGTGTATTAACCATCTCATTCTCCTTGATGACGGATTTAGTAACATTTATCTGGGAAGGACTGCCAACGCTGTCTTCCAGGAAAATTTCTGCTAGTACACATAATAGTAAACAAAAAAATCACTGGCAAGTCTTTAATTTGCTGAGGACAAATACTAATGATGTTAGAAATGCTGCAGTATGTCCAGTCTTAAGAAAAAGACAGTTTGATGCAGTGTCACAGTTTCTCCAAGAACGTAACACAGACATGACAGAATGAAAAAAAAAAAGACTGACCTTTCTTAGTGGTTGTTATTAGAGTGATGACCAGACATCCAAAAGAAAGTATCTAGCATGGATGGGATCATCTATGGGATGATGGTAATAGCTGACTTTCAAAACTTTTAATAAGCCATTTACAGATGGGCGCATTTATTTTAAAGTACTTGAAGTTGTCCAGCTAGGAACCTTCTATGGATTGAGCATACTACTTCAATATGCAAGGGGAAAGAATAGACATGGAAATTGGTAACATCAAGAGTCATAACCATATTCACAAAGCTTAAAGAAAGCAGTGGTAGAGAACTGCTATTCTGTCTGATTTTCAATACTAATGAACAAAGCAGCAGAAAGGAGAAAAATGAAAAATAACTGTCAGTGGTATGTAGAAGCACACTTTCAGCTTCCTTCTCTTGTTAGCACTGAGCTTGGTACTATTCTCTTCACATTTTTTGTCCATCTATTAATTAGTGAGCCACACAACACTATTGGAATAGACTAATCTTATGTCCTTCAGCAGCTGATAAAGACTGAGATTCATGTGTTTGGGGTTATTTGCACTTTATTCTCTCCATCTTTCTTAGAAAAAACATTTCATGTGTGGCTATCAGCAGTCCTACTAACAGAATCACAGAATCATTAGGGATTGGAAGGGACCTCAAAAGATCATCTAGTCCAATCCCCCTGCCACCCAAGCTGGCTGCCAGATAATGGCTGATTACAAGTCAGTGACAGACCTAGGCTCCAGGAGATAGGCTTAACCTCCTCTTCATGCAGACTGTGGAGGCGGGTCAGGTTTGCTGATGCTGCAGATTTGGTGCAGGTTCTGCCTACTGACTGGACTCTGAAGTGGTGTTGTCATACTGTACCTGTTGGCCAACAGCTGCGACCTAGTTCCAGAAGGTGAGGTTAGGTAAATTGCCAAGTCTCCACGTCGAGGATGAGTAATAGTGACACGCACAACGACGTGCTCCAAGTAGATCACATGGTGGTTAGGATTATCTGAACAGCCAGTGGCTTTGTAAATTGAACGGACAACACTGTCAGGTCGTATTGTTCTATAATACAAACACATAAAACAACATCAGCATTTCTTGCACATTCTGTAAAACGTGACAACCGTATCTTTTTTGCTTAGGAGTAAATGACAATGCTAGACAATTGTTCCTGAGTAGTCAGTAGCCCATAACTGTTATTCTTAACACTTGCCACCTAGCTGAAACTACTGGCACAGGAGAATTATTGTACTATTGGCAACTACCTGGCTTTCTGTTAAGCATGTACAACATGCTAAAAAGAGGCCTGCAAAAAACCTGCAATAGGAAGAAGCCTTTGGGACAGAGCATTTTTGTGGATTAGTGGCCAGCTGAGAATTGCTGGGATTGTCATGGGATCACAGCTGGTTGCTAAGCCCCAGGAAATGCCTGACATAGCCATAGTTCTTGCTTATGTAATAGCAAGTATTACATGTTAAGTGTACCAAACAGCTTTTGACTCAGCTATTTTAAATTGTCATGACATTCTTCCAGACTATATCAGTCATGGATCAAACCTACCATGTATATTGACCAAGCAATAATCTTAATGGTTCGGAAGTGTTCCTTATGACTGATGTTATCTCTGTATCCACAGAGTGTGCATACAGCATTTTGCTCTTAAGCTTACTTCTATAAGGAACCCACCTAGCAAGCTCAAAGCATTCAGTCTTTGTCTCTGAGTTCGAGACTCTACTGAGACTATCTGAGCAAGACAGTTTCATGCAGTATTTTGTTGAAAAGTGTATTTTCTTTTTAAATTCTTGACTGATAGGTCTGTATTGATTTTACCAAGGTGACTGCACTGTGCTCAACCAAATATTCTTCAGAGTATCATCTACATCAGAACCAATCATTATCCAGACTGGCTTGTTTTACACCTTCAACTTATGGGGTATTCTTTACACTAGGATCTAAGCACTAAAGGAGAACAACATTTACAGGCAAATGACTTGATGTGTAAAGATGACAGAGACTACCAGTATAGCTTTCAAAATGACACATTATTCACAATGCAAGGGAGGGTTAAATTATACCCAATTTCTTTCCATAAGTTTATGCCAGCAAGAGTTTTGGCAGCAGGTATTACTTGATTTGCCGATCTGTGTTCTCCACACACACATGTTGTGGAGGGACCGTTGTCCACTTTTCTGCTTCTATCACCATTGCTTCAGCATCCATCAGTCCAAATCCATACAGGTGGCTCACTGCAAGGGATAAACAGTATGGTTACATTATAGCACAAAAACTCGGTTTTAATCATAGACTAATTCTAGAGAATCACATCCTAATAGGAGCTGCTTCTTTTCTACTTCTTTGCTTTTGCACAAAGCTGAAAAAATCTTCTTGTCAGAAACAATAATGACCATATCTAATTAGTTCACTTAATCTGTTGTCTGTTTTATTACAGAGCAGCAAATGATCATCATGAATAACACTCCTTTACCATAAGGACCACGAGCCAGAACTGCAGAGTGCCAGGAAGTAAAGTTGCCTTTGACTGCCCTTTGTCTGTGTGCCTTAAAAGACCCGTCTTTTTACATGACATAATGCTAAAAGGTGTAAAGAACTAGAAGAGGGTTGTATCTGTTACCAAACACATACATGCATGTAAATTTTCAAGCTGAGACAATATACTTTAGAAGAAACAGACTGTCTTTTCTAACAGCTGTATGCTCTTTACCTCCCCGAGCGTAAGCAGAATGTGGATGTTCTTCTATTCCTGCATTCAGTATGGTTGCCAGTGGCCAGCCACATCTCCCTAAAGCTATGTGCACAACGAGGGGGGAAGCCACTGTATGTGACAGCCAGAGCCCTAAAGACAATCTAGATCTGATGCAGAATCTCTGTTAGAAAAGCTCCCTCTTTCACCTCATTTGTAGATCTGCAGATGAAGGAGAGAACTGCAGCTGAAGTTAGTCTGGAGAAAGTTGTGAACACTGCTGTTAACCTCTGAGTGCACTGCACACACAGTGGTATGAAGCTTCCACACCTGGAGGTTAGCATTCTGTTCAGACTCATTCCCGGATATTTCACCCTCGCATCTGCCTAATATGCCAGGGAGATTGAATAATGGTATCCCTGCAAGAAACTCAGTGACTTCTAATTTCATTTTACTGCCTGAATGCCTTCTCAAGGAAACAGAAGACTTTAAAACACTGTCTCTCCTGGGATTCAAAACAATAAGCTTTCAAATGGCCAAGCCCTAGGGAGCAGTATGTCCAACCACCTTGTCCCAATTCCGCA
Organism: Rhinopomastus cyanomelas; assembly: GCA_013400115.1. Classification (NCBI taxonomy): domain Eukaryota; kingdom Metazoa; phylum Chordata; class Aves; order Bucerotiformes; family Rhinopomastidae; genus Rhinopomastus; species Rhinopomastus cyanomelas. Next base: position 43,947 of record VXBP01004495.1, read on the forward strand.
TCTTCCAATTTTTTTGTACTTTTAAGAATACTTAACTTGATATAGCTATGTCAAGATTTCCAGCAGTTCACAAAGGCTAGACATTTTATTTTTTGAATCAATCGTGTGTTCTTGGTTGCTTTACCAATCAAAACAGAAGCTTGCAAATGGTTTCAACAAATTAGAAAAGCCATTAGACATGTTGCTTTACTGTGACAAACCAGCGCTCTTGGTAGAGTTCTGACAGAAGGTGAAAGAAAAAAAAGCTTCCACAAGGAGAATTTTAGGTCACAAATACTAATAAACCAAGTTTTGTTTGCCATCACATACAGCGCTACCAGAAAATGCTCAGAAAAATGTTATTTTACTCAGTAATGAAACAAGGCATGGCATTAAGTCTTTACAACTGCGCTTTGCAGAGGGTTTGTAAAAGCAGCTTCTCTATTCATTGCCAAACCAGAATTCAAAGGATTCCATCAAAACAAAACCTGCAGAATGTGGCAGGTACCATTTTCCAAAATGGAACCAAATAACTGAAAGATACGAAAATAATTACATTCACCCCTCCTTTAGCCCTCTGAATTATCTTTAGAGTATTCTACAAACAAATGAACAAGGAAAGAGACATCCTATATTTACAGCTGGAGGCAGCTGGAAAATGTGCAAGAGAAGCTTAGTTAGAGAAACTGTTAGTACTATAAAGATGGTTCCTTTAATGGAGATCTCCTCTGTCATATGCAGCATTTTGCAAAAACTGTATCTGTTGATGAAAGCGCAAATATCTGTGAAGTCATCTGTTTGTTCTTACACTGCATGTGTTGTTCTGCTATCTAAAATTTTAATTAATGTCCCTCTCCCTCTGAAGAGCAGAGGGAGAAAAAAGGTTGTCAACTGACGCGAGTTGAAACTGTACACAGTTATTACATGAAGTACTACACTGAAACAGTGCCCATTACATTTTCATGAATGGAAAAGTTTTTTTCAGTTAACCCATGGAACACGCACTTTTAACTCCTGATAAGCAGCAGCTTATATTGCATTCGCACCCAGAATGTCCAGTTGTAAGATGTTCAGCCCAACTGCTGAGCTGAAACTTGCCTTTTATAGGGCTTCTAAGCCACCTTCCTCCGAATTTTTTTCCCCTAGAAATTTTTTTTGCCCCAAAACCTAGACAGTGAGTTTCTCTACCTCAAAAATTACTCATTCTTCATACAGGAGAAAAAATGGTGACACAAGGTTATGTAATTATATTAATTGTCCATTATTCAAAGCTTAGATTCTCTAACATAAGAGTAGAGGTTGGAGTTAGAAGTTGTGCACCTGCTGTTTTTTTTCTACAGTAGAAAGATAGCACATTTTTTTTCTCTGAAAGGATTTCCTATTCAAATAAATACTTCCTGACTGTCAAGGGTGCTCTTAAATCCTTCTGTGTGGGAAGTTTCCATGCAGTGGTAGCTGACATTTGGCTGTCTGCGACATTTGTACTTCAAAGCCCTTGATCAAGTTGATTGGTTAGCAGCTGCAGGTACCAGCAGAGGCCAATAATTTTCAGATTAAATAGCAGCAATTTAGAAAAGAATAATGAAATTAACAAAAGAACTTGATTTCACATGTCTTAGAGAAAAAAACATTTTTTTTTTCTGTCTTCAAACTGTGGTCCTCCGTCTATATGCTAATACTGCTGTGAACTGTAGGCTAGGGTGGCTCTCCTAGACGCTAAAAATTACCTCAGTGGTCTACGTGTAGCCATAAATGTCTTCCCAGAAACATGTGGAATGGCTGCTGATTTGTACATGAATAGCATTGAGCTCACTTCTGGTAACCCACATAGAAATGTTTGAAACGTACTGATGATTGCCGAGTGAAATAAGCTGATTGCAAGTACAAAATCATAGAATCATAGAATCATTAGGGATTGGAAGGGACCTCGAAAGATCATCTAGTCCAATCCCCCTGCCACAGCAGGATCACCTAGACCAAGTCATACAGGAACATATGCAGGTGGGTCTTAAATCACAGTATCACAGTATCATCAAGGTTGGAAGAGACCTCATAGATCATCAAGTCCAACCTGTCAACACAGAGCTCAAGGCTAGACCATGGCACCAAGTGCCACGTCCAATCCCGCCTTGAACAGCTCCAGAGTTGGTGACTCCACCACCTCCCTGGGCAGGCCATTCCAGTGGCCAATGACTCTCTCAGTGAAGAACTTTCTCCTCACCTCAAGCCTAAATTTCCCCTGGCGCAGCTTGAGGCTGTGTCCTCTTGTTGTGGTGCTGGCTGCCTGAGNATCCCGTTGGACTCTGCCCAACTGTCCAGGCGGTCGAGGTCCCGCTGCAGAGCCCTTCTGCCCTCCAACTCAGACACATCTGCCCCCAATGTCTCCACTGAAGCAGACTCCACTGTAGCAGACTCCACAACCTCCCTGGGCAGCCTGTTCCAGTGCTCTGTCACCCTCATTGGGAAAAAGTTCAGTCTCACATTTATGTGGAACCTCTTATGTTCCAGCTTACAACCACTGCCCCATGTCCTATCATTAGATGACATTTAACAGAGCCTGGCTCCATCCTCCTGACATCCACCCTTTAAATATTCATAGACATTAAAGAGGTCACCCCTCAGTCTCCTCCAAGCTAAAGATACCCAGCTCCTTCAGCCTTTCCTCACAAGGGAGGTGCTCCTCTTCCTTTATTATCCTCATTGAACTATGCTGGACTCCCTCCAGCAGCTCCACATCCCTCTTGAACTGAGGGGCCTGGGACTGGACACAATACTCCAGATGTGGTCTCACCAGTGCAGAGTAGAGGGGGAGAAGAACCTCTCTTGATCTGCCCCTCTTCCTACCACCAGATGATATTGAGAAGAACCTGGCTCCATCCTCATAATACACACCTCTCACATATTTATTGACATTAATGAGGTCCTGCATCTTGCATATACCCACTAAAGTGCTCTACATTATCACTGCTTTGAGTTGCTACCAGGCTTGGTTGCTGCTAGGAATCACTGAGCATGTCAGAGTTGGAGCCCTGTGACCAACAGTGTTCCCTAGGACTCAGTACTTGGTCAAGTCTTGTTCAACATACTCAACTACTTGGATGAGGGGACTGTGTATCCTTAGGAAGTTTACTGACGATACAAAGTTGGAAGGAGTGACTGTGGTGCCATCCAGTGTGCTTTAGACAGGATGGAGAGTTGTCAAAAGAAGATTTGAGTGAGTTTTAAGAGTAGTAGGTGTAGGGACCTGCACCTCAGGAGGAACAATCCCATGCATCAATGTAGGTTAGATCTGTTAGAGAGTAGCCTTGGAGATAAAGATCTCGGAGTTCCAGTAGACACATAAGCTCACCGTGAGCTCATAGTGTGCCCTTGTTGCCAAGAAAGACCATGGTATTTATTCTGGGGTGCATCAAGAAGTGCGTGGCCAGTAGGCCTAGTCAGCCCATCCTCCCCCTCTACTCTGCACTAGTGAGGCAGGAGTTCGTGTACAGTCCTGGGGTCCCCAGTTCAAGAAAGACATGGAACTACTGGAGACAGTCAAACGGAGGGCAAGGAAGATGACTGGGGGCCTCGAGCATCTCTCTTGTGAGGAAGGGTTGAGAGAGCTGGGACTGTACATCCTTGAGAAGAATAAGAGGAGACCTGATCCATGCCTATATATATCTGAAGGTTTGCTGTAGGGAGGATAGTGCTGGACTCTTTTCAGTTGTGCCCACTGACAGGACAAGGAGCAATGGGTACAAGCTGGAACATAAGAAGTTTAATTTAGAAATAAGGAAAAGTTTCTTTACTATATGGCTGACAAAGCACTGGAATAGTCTGCCCAGAGAGGTTGTGGAATCTGCCTGGATGCAGACCTATGGAATGTGCTTTAGCCAGCCTTGCTTTGGCAGGCGGCTGGACCTGATGATTTCTTGTGGTCCGTTCCAACTCCGACAATTCTGTGATTCTGAATAGGGCTGTTTTGTAAGAAGATATTTGCTTTTCAGAGACAGAATAGGAGTGTGAGGTTTGTGCAATGTAATCTGGTGACTAAGGAGGCTGTTGCTCTTGTGAGCTTGAAAACTGTGAACTCTTTGTGACCGAAGTATCAATGGGCAGAGCTGTTCTTGAATTCTCTCTCTGCTCATGAAGCAATGAAAACTGATCCGTTTCCATTTCTGCAAAACCACAGGCATACACACAACTTTACAGTTGTGGACAAATGCAGGACAAATTTCAGATTAACTTTCCTCCTGCAATACAAAGTAAATGCTGAGTTTTAGCAGATCTCTTTACTCTTTTATCATTAAAGAAAAGAACATTTATCGGGGCTAAAGTTCATTTATTTATCCCTGGAGCAATTCCTCTGTTTGTGCACGATGAAATCAAGGCATAATCAGCTGCTACACAGACTTCTGCAGCTTTTCACAATCTTCTCATTTTTGCCTGAAACCACTACTGGAAACTCAATAACTTTCTCATTTATTTACAAAGAGTATGTAATGCTACCTCCAAATCTAAAGGTATATCCTACTTGACTTGGCTAAGAGAAATACAAATGTCTGGTCCTGATAAATCATAATACAGAATCATGCAGACTCCAGGAAAACTGGGCACAGACAACGAAAATACAGCACTTCTAGTGCCTCACTGCAGATAAACATGATTTGTTAGGCTGTAGTTTCATCACTTGTCACCAACATGTTTCAACAGTAGCTCAGATGCTAAGCTTCTCTTGCTATTTTATCCATCTCACAAAAAAAATTGCAAATTATTTTCACTCTACTATATTATTTTGCCTTGAATTTTCTGCACTGTGAAAGCAGCAGTGGAAATACAAATATTTTGTATCTATGCATCAAACATTAAATCAGAAGAGAAATGGTAATAAACCCAGTTTGTCGTGAGCTAGATTCAGCTATTTGATATGTAAATTATTGTAACTTGTTTATTCATGCTACTTGACCCAGTCTCACTCAAAATGAAACCAACAAAACAGGAGTTTAAAATGCCCCTTATACTGTGGTTTTCTTAAATGTTGCTTAGCAAGACTAGAAAATGTGAGACTGTAGAGCTACATTAATCCTATATACATGTCAAATTGAGGAACATCAATGCTTATTTGACATTTGATATTTCATTTATGAAAATAAAGGTCTAATTCTGCGTTACTTTAAGTTTCTGTCATTTGCTTAGTGTATCAAAACACTTCAACCAGGAAAGACAATTGTCTAAAAAAATTGAGGAACAAAAAAGAAATGCTGTGATACCTAAACCATTTTAATTTTGTGTTATTATGTCCTAACTAAAATAACATTGATCTTGAATGAGAATTCATCTCATTCCAGCCATATTCCCATTCTGTGTGGACCTACGACCAGTAATCTGTGATAACTGGATGTGATTTCTGAAACGCATAACTGCTTTCCAAGCCAATAATACCACCATGCAAGAACATTCTTTTCCATTCTTGCTCGTAAAACCAACTCCCTCATGCTTTTTAGATTAAGCACATTATTTGTATTTTTATTCTTTCACAGAGCAAACCTCTAATTTCTTCTACTTAAAAAAATGCAAATAGCAAACTCAGTCCTCCTTCCCCAACAATTCCTTTGAAGCCAGGCATTTTTAAAGACTCAGCAAGGATGGTAGAAAATGGAGTTCTTACTCTTACCATCACATCACAGAAGGATTTCAAAATCAGAAAGTTTTTCAATGGGTTTGTCTTACAAGTGGCAGCTATAAAGATCCACAATGAGAAACTGAAGGGCTGCTTTATCATAGAATCTTGGAAGCACAGAGTGCTTTGGGTTGGAAGTGACCTTTAGAAGTCATCCAGTCTCACCAACCTGCTGTGGGCAGGGACATCTTACTACATCAGGCAGCTCAAAGCTCCCTCCAATCTAACCTTGAACACTTTCAGCGAAGGCACATCCAAAATTTCTCCAGACAACACATTCCTATTTCTCACCATTTGCATAATAAAGTTTTACAATATGTTCAATCTAAATCTACTGACTTACTGCTTAAAACTATTGCCTTTTGGCACTAGGTTTGGTGGAAAGTCTTTCTGTCTTTCTAACAAGCCTCATTTATGTATTGAAAGGTTGCAATAAGGTTTACCTGAAGCCTTCCAGGCTGAAAAATCCCAACTCTCTCAGCATAGTCTCATAGCAAAATTTTTCTAGGTTTCTGAAAATTTTGTTTTCTTGAGCTTCCAGTTGTGTTTATGTCAATTTCTCATTTTTGTACTAGTACAAACAGTTTATTCAATAATATACTAACTGTGGACTTACCTGATAATTGATTTGATATAAAAGATCAGCCCTCTGGATTTAAAATTCTTTCTGTCTGCCACAAAGCTTCTATTTATTGATAAAACAAAATACAGATTGCTCAGAAACACTAGCAGGATAGCTAGTAGAAGCTAAACCTTCAGTAGCCAGTATATCTTTGTGAACAGTTTCTATATGCAACTCTGACGCTGCATCACCAGCTGTAAGTCACTGCAGCCACTCAAAAATAGCCCAAAATGACATAATCTTAATACATTATGGCATGAAATCCAAGACCACATTTGCATTCTAATGCTAATACTGCCCAAATACTTTTCCATCTCGTGAGTGTTAGCAGTGTCTGAGTAGAGGTCTTCAGTCTTGTGATTCAGCCACCCCATGGTCCACAGTCAGCAGTGAGCACCTCTGTATACTGCATACAGCCATGCCAGGTTCTCCCCTGCCTGCAGCAATAACTGAATCAGTTCCCAATTTACTTTTCAGAGCTTGTTCAGGTATGAGTAAACCAAGTCAATGCAGATGTCAGAGGAAATGGTGTCTACTGTGTGTGTTTGGAGGCATTACCAGTAAGCCTTAGTGAGAAGCTCAGTGAGGTGACAGGTTTACTCTCTGCCTCTGAAGAAGCAGATTTGTGATAGAGGCAGAAAAAAATGACTACTGCTGACTGCTAAGACAAACAAGCTGCTGCTTCTCTGCAGCAACATTTGGCCATAAATCACAAAGCCCCTACCAAAGACATTCATTTATTTCACTTGAAATAAGCCATTTTATGTGACTGAAATAAATCTGAGGATTATGTGCATTTAGAAGGGAAAAAAAGGTTTCCCGAAATAAAGTTGCCTAAGGAGCATCTACAGTAAGAAAACAATTTTTTAAACTAGTGATAATCTTTATATTGGAATTTTGTTTCTCCAAAAGTCACTGAGAAAACATGGCATCTTGCAGATCTCCTTTAAACAAAGAAAGCCATTTAGTGACTGTAGACATCTTTTAAGCAAAGGTATGCATTTCCTCCATTAGGAGCAAGTTTACTTTCAGGAGATACATTTAGGATTCCCTGATAACTGAAAAGAAGTCAAATGTCATGTCACCCTACTGAACAATGAAAACACCTTTTGGTGAGAGTCTCTATGCTAAGCTTCATCTCAGGAGACATGATGACTGATGAGTCAAAGGCACTGAAAGCGGAAAAGCTGAGAGATTAACAGGAGACATAAAGACAGCATTTCAGTGCTGTCAGGTGTAGGAGACACATGATGCAGAACATCTTTGCTCTGTCTCACATAGCAGCTGCATCTGTTCAGAAGTATCAGTGCTCCAGAAGAATATTTACACTCAACTAATTCCTAAGTGAACATAGGGCTGCAGCAGAGGACAGTCATATGCAAATATGCAGAAAGTAACAACAAAGTATTTTGCAAACTATTTAATAGTAATTATGGCAATTTTAGAAGAAAAACAAAACCAACCTCACCCAATGCAGATAAGTTATTAATTAAAAGAGTAGGCTTGTTTCTCAAAAGAGAGCTACCCAATGCACAAGTGTTTCACCCTTGCCATGGTTATATAAAAGTAAGGTTAAAGATCTGCCTATAACAGGCTCACAAGTCTACTCTTTATTAGTAAACAACTATTCCAAATGCATATAACTTCCAGGCAGTTTAAAAAAGCAGTTTTCATTGTCTATACTCAAATCATTCTGATTTGAATATATCAGTTTATCATTTGCTTTTACATTCACTGATCCTGGTTCTTCTTTTGGAATACTGAAATATGAGAGTGTACCTTATTACATTAAGTGTTAAACTCTCTACCCCTCCACTTTTTTCCTGCCCTCCAGTCCTATGCAGAGTTTTGTTGAAGGTTTGAGTTGGGCTTGTTAAAAGAAAAAAATGTCAAAGGTTATCACTCTCATGGTATGCATCCTGTTAGTCTGTCAGTCCACTTGGCAAAGTTTGGAATACTAGGACCCGCAGAACATGCTAATAATTGAGTAGAGCTGTATACCTAGATTAGATGGACATCAGGTCTACCAGTTTTTGAGTAAAGGCAATGCTGAATTCTTTGCTCTGATGTGCATAGTTTGGTAACAATTCCAAGTACTATTACAACAGAAATTTAAAGCATATTTTCGCTTTTTGCATGTTCTTCCTCCTTGTTTGGCACCATTTAATTTACATTTAAATGACGTGTACTATTGATTCACAATATACAACCCCAGGAAACAAGGTTTACCTTTACAAAAGGTAAAACAACTTTTATTATATCCCAGCACAGGCCTGAAATTTCATCTTAGACTCCATTATACATTCACAGCTCCATTCCTTCCTTTTCCTAGCCAACAGAAAACAGGACCACAGAGCCCACAAGAAATGAGAAGTTTTCATAATGAAGCTGGAAGAAGTAATGACACCTCTCTGGCTTTTCTGAGAGTTTCTTTCTCATCTTTTGTACATCACTGTCTCTAGAACTATATTGATATACTCCTGATAATACACATCTTTCAAGCGGAATCAACTATGTGGATCTCAAGTTGTCCTAGTTGGAAAAAAAAATTTCCAACAATCATGATCTAGGCTGCAGAAGTCAATGTATTTCCCAGCTACCATCCCCAAACCTCAGAGATTTTTTTTGGTTCTTGCTTCAGGCTGGCAGAGTTCAGATACATGGAAATTTGTTTGGGTTTATCTTATGGATTGATGAGTCAAGGCCAATTTTATGACCGTCAACAAGACCAAGTGCTGGGTCCTACACCTGACTCACAACAACCCAGTGAAATGGTTCAGGCTTGCAGAGCCCACTGCATCATGACTTGTAACAGGAATAGTGTAGCTAGCAGGAGCAGGGGTGTGATTGTCCATCAGGTAGACGTGCTAGGAGACCTGCATGGTTGAATAAGGAGCTCCTGAAGGTAATCTCAGGGAAGAAGGACTCTTACAATTCATGGAAGAAGGGAATGGTCACTTGGGAGAACTATAGGGAAGTAGTCAGGACTTGCAGGAAAGCAACAAGGAAGGCCAAAGCCCTCTTGGAACTGAAGCTGGCAAAGGAAGTAAAACAGAACAAGAAAGGCTTCTTCAAATACATCAGCAGAAAAAGGAAGAACAAGGAAGGTGTAGGGGCACTACTGAGCGAGGAGGCAGCCTTGATAACTGAGGATGCAGAGAAGGCAGAGTTGCTGAATGCCGCCTTTGCTTCGGTCTTTACATCTAAGGCCGAACTCTCCTATGTCCCCCAGAACTTGGATGAAGGAGAGGAAGCCTGGAGGAGGGAGTGCTCCCCACTGGTCAG
>VXBP01004495.1:54003-75004 GCA_013400115.1 Rhinopomastus cyanomelas
ACGAGGATGATTAGGGGACAGGAGGGCATGGCTTATGAGGAGAGGCTGAGGGACTTGGGGCTTTTTAGTCTGGAGAAGAGAAGACTTAGGGGAGATTTGATCAATGTTTATAAGTATCTGAAGGCTGGCCAGGAGTGGGGGGACAGGCTCTTTCCACTTGCTCCCTGTGATAGGACAAGGAGCAATGGGTGTAAGTTGCAGCAGAGGAGGTTCCTCCTCAACACACGGGGGAACTTCTTTACTGTGAGGGTCACGGAGCACTGGAATAGACTCCCCAGGGAGGTCGTGGAATCTCCTTCTCTGGGGACTTTCAAGGCCCGCCTGGATGTGTTCCTCTGTGATCTGTGTTAGCTAGTTTTGTCCTGCTCTGGCAGGGGGGTTGGACTCGATGATCTCTTGGGTCCCTTCCAACCCCTAACATCCTATGATCCTATGATCTGTACTTGGCACAGGAATGGCCACATCTAGAGTACTGCATTCAGTTTTGGACACATCAGCACAAGACACTGAGGTGCTGAAGCAGCTCCAAAGAAGAGCAACAACTCCTCCAAAGAATGGTTGGGGAAGGGTTTGGAGAACAAGTCCTATGAGGAATGGTTGAGGGAGCTGTAGCTATTTAGTCTGAGGAAAAGGAGGTTGAGGGGAGACCTTTCTGTTGTCTACAATTACCTGAAAGGAGGTTGCAGAGAAATAGGTGCTGGTCTTCTCATGAATAATGAGTGATAGGGCAAGAAAGAATGGCCTCAAGTTGCACCATAGAACTTAAGCTTAGGTTAGACATTAGGAAAACCTTCTTGAAGGGTCATCAGGCATTGGAACAGGCTGCCCATGGAAGCAGTTGAATCAACATCCCTACACATGTTTAGAAGTCACGTAGATATAGAGATGGGGGACATGGTTTAATGCTGGGCTTCGTACAGTTGGACTTGATCTTGAAAGTCCAGCCTAACTGATTCTATTATTCTATGAGAAACATTGAAAAACTTTTAATGTAATTTTAATATTACATTTAAGGATCATAGAATCATTAGGTTGGAAAAGACCTTTGAGAACATTGTGTCTACTCTCCTGTGCTGTATGCTTTGGTGTCCATGCCCTTCAGTTGGAATACTGATGCTGTATCTTTTTTTTTGTGAGTCTTGTGTGACTGTTCTCAGACACTTCTGCGTAATGTGGAGCAGACTGAAGGACTTCACTAGCACACTGTCCCACATATAGTGTCATGCTGTCCCCAGGCTTATCTCTAGTAAGCCTAGTTTTATCCATTTTCAATTTTGAATCTAATTTAATTATCTTTCAATGAGCGCTCTAACCCCTGTGCATAGATCCATTTCGCCTGCTGAGACAGAGTACACTCTGTCATTTGCCAGCAGGCCTGGTGTCATGTAGACCTACCCATGACGAAAAATTCCTAATTTTGCTAGTGAGACCATTTTTGTACCTAGTTATTGTTACAATCATAGAATCAGGGATTGGAAGGGACCTCGAAAGATCAGCCAGTCCTATCCCCCTGACACAGCAGGATCATATAGACCAAGTCACACAGGAACACATCCAGGTGGGTCTAAAACGTCTCCCGTGAAGGAGACTCCACAACCTCCCTGGGCAGCCGTTCCAGTGCTCTGTCACCCTCACTGGCAAGAAGTCTCTTCTGATATTTATATGGAACCTTCTATGTTCCAGCTTACAACCCTCGCCCCTCATCCTATCGCTAGAGGACATTGAGAAGAGCCTGGCTCCATCCTCCTGACACCCATCCTTCAAATATTTATAGACATTAATGAGGTCACCCCTCAGTCTCCTCCAAGCTAAAGATACCCAGCTCCCTCAGCCTTTCCTCACAAGGGAGGTGCTCCTCTTCCTTCATCATCCTCGTTGCTCTATGCTGGACCCTCTCCAGCAGCTCCACATCCCTCTTGAACTGAGGGGCCCAGGACTGGACACAATATTCCAGATGTGGTCTCATCAGTGCAGAGTAGAGGGGGCAAGAACCTCTCTTGATCTGCCCCTCATCCTCCTTCTGATCCATCCCAGGATGCTGTTTGCCGTCTTGGCTGAAATCTCTTTTGATTGCACTTGGAGTTGTTCTTGCAACTTCTGCACTGCCTACACAAAAAATTCTTAATAGGGTTCACTTAGTATAGTTCTGATTTGTGCAGCTCACATTTGGAAATGACAGGTATGTACTTATTTATTGATAAATGCAATTATGACACCATTAAAATTGCGTAGCTTAATAGCAGGTTAAGTAAGACTCCAAATGTCAAGTTCTGCTGTTGTTATCATATCACACCAGTGGTTTAGAGAGCAGCTCTTGAGCTGGAACCTTTCCTTTCCAATTGATTTGACAAAAAAAATCTGGCTTACAGGGATTCAGTGGGTGGTGAAGAACTGCATAATGAGCTTCATGCCATGGACTGGCACTGAAGCTACAGGGCTCCTGAGATGAGCAGGTGGCCAGAAGACACACAATGCAGGTGGTGGTGGTGGTGGGTTATTCCTGATGAGGAAACAGTGCCTTGAGCTAACAGAATCCTAGGCAAGTGAGAGATGCATTAGTAATGTATTTGCATTTGTTCACATTCATCAAGAAGCTGAACAGAAAAATTACATCATCATTCCAAGTAGTCTACTGGAAAATATCAGCTTAACTTTGTTAGCCTAGCTTGCCTACGATACGGTTTTGCTCACTTCTACAAAGACCTTTCCTTTCCAGCACAATTCCTACGCTTGGTGTCAGGTTGCCAAGATGCTTGGAAGGTCTTTTGCATCTTTCTTTGGTAGACATAACTGCTTACAAGTGCTTGCTGTTTTTCAGAAGTTTGACACTTCTAGCAATGATTTTAAAATACAATTTTTAAGCTACTGAAAATATGCACCAGAGTGTTTATGAATAGTTTGTGTTTATGAAATGTACATGTTGTTGTCAAGATCTTATTGCTGGTCTCTGTACCTGGCTACTGGTCACTGTATAGGAATTTAAATCTGGCTAATTTAGGTTTTCTATTTAAGACTAGAGATAGGCTTATCTCTCTAACTCTTACAATGCTAATGCTCATCTCACAACAAGAATATTTAACCAATTATATTAAAAGGTTGTAAGACACACCAGCAGGCTGTGCTGCCATTCAGTGGGACCTAGACAGGCTGCAAAGTTGGGTGGGGAGAAATTGAATGAACTATAGCAAGAGATGTGTAGAGTCTGGTATCTGGGCAAGAACAACCCCAGTTACCAGGACAGGCTGGGGACTGACCTGTTGGAGAGCAGTGTAGGAGAAAGGGACTTAGAGGTCCTGGTGGAGAGTGGGATAGGAGAGCAAGAACACTGGAATGGGCTGCCTAGGGGTGTTGTGAAGTCTTCTTCTCTGGAGACGTTTGAAACCCGCCTGGACATGTTCCCTTGTGAACTCATCTAGGTGATCCTGCTGTGTCAGGGGGATTGGACTAGATGATCTTTCAAGGTCGCTTCCAAGCCCTAATGTTCTGTGTAATTCTGTGATTAAGTAAGTAATAATTTCCAGTGATCATTCTCCAGTGGAAGCAGCAGGTACTAAGGATAACCTAAAGAGACGTGATGACGTGCCAGGCTGTTACTCCCTGACAAATGAGATTACTGTAGGAAGATATCTCCACTAGGGCTAAGAATGGCCAGAAAATGAAAAAGAATGTGTCTGCAGTTTTAATTTCCTTTTAATCTTTCGGTAGCATTTTATTTCTCTGTACTGAAGAGCTATGGTCTGCACTTTGGAGCCAGGAAAAGTGAAGGATGTTCTCTAAAAGGCTTCCTGAAAATTAATAGTATTTCTTCATTGCAAATGGTCTGGATGACAGCATTTGGAGCTTCAGTTACAGATAAAAGAATTGTTTCTATGATTTGGTCTTTGCTTTTAAAGTTACAGTTTCATTCTGTGCCTTACACCTTAAATGCACATTGGCGTTAAGTCAACACTCCCCTTTTACGAATGCAGTTGCATGCCCCGTTGTGGACAAAGCTACTGATAGGACAGGGAGGCTTTGCATACCAATCTGCCATAGCAAAACTGGTCCAACATTCTTGGTATCTTTACAAAAACAGATGTTGTCTAAAATTTTGCAAATAATCAGTTACCTGACGTTAATTATTAAAAAACTCTGTGATCTTAAAGAAAACTGAGCATAACCTGCCTCTTTATCTAGTGACAAATTGCAAGTGTAATTGACTAGTCAGGGAATGTCCCCAAACGAATATTCAAGTCTTTCTTTTTAAGACTACCAGGAAATACGTTTCTGAGGAAACATAAAATGCGGGCTGACAACACAACATTAATACAAAAAATTACCAAGAAAAAAATCTTTCCCATTCCTGAATTAATTCTATGGATATGCACTTAACAAATTCTGTTTACTTGCTAGGAAATGAAACAACAGGCAGTGCTTTAACAAATTACCAGCTGTGTCTCAAGTGTTTTTCATTAGTTAATCTTCCTTGTTATGAATGTAAGACAGAAAAAAAGGGAGATCTTGCTACCAGTAACGTCATTGGGAGCTCCTTCTGTGTGTTCTGCAATGGCAAAACGCTGCCAGGGACTATAGCGTGGAGAGGGGTTGCCACGCAGCGCTCTAAAACAGTCCCACGAAAGGGCATGCTGACCCACTTTCAACTACTAGCTCTTGCTGACCCTTTGTTGGGCAAGAGGTTCTTCCAAGTTTTTGTTGTTTTCACCCTTTTGGTTCTCATTTGTAAAGGAGCAAGCCTGTCTCTCTCATTCTCCTTGTATTCTTCTTTCTTCCCCAGTGTGCACAGAGAGGGAGACTCTTTCTTGTAATTGTCTTTGCTTTAGTTATTTGAAAAGAAATTAAAAATATTCTACTTCTTTCCTTGTTAAGACTATACTGTAGAAGAAAAATGGATCTTGCCATCAAAAAAATTATGATAGAATTCCTTAAGGAACTCAGTCTGATCAGAATAATTAATTTATTAAAAACCAGACTATAATTTTGTAACAGCGAAAAGACAATAGTGTAATATTATATTAAATATTGCCCTGTGCAATAGTAAAAAAAGTTTTCAGTCTTGTCAGCAGCAATGTGCAAACTCCTTTTCTAATTTAGGTTTGGATGTTATGATTTAATCTAAATCTTTTACTTCTTTTTCCAAAACCAACTGAGATTTAAAGACAGCTGAATTTTTATTGGAACCATTTGCTCAGCTGAAGTTGCCAAAATAATTTAGTTAAAACTATTGCTTTTATTTGGGTTAAGGTTGATTCCTGAGATCTACTGATGTTGAGGAACTTAGTTTGTCTTCTTTTTCAGTTCTACCATAAGGTCTACAGCAGAGCTCTGCCAGTCCATAATGTATTTCCTGAATTCCAGTCTACCAGCTGAGTTTATCTGGGTTTGTAACTTTGCATAAATGGCAAAGAAACCTTTTTTCAGGCCTTAGACTCAGCATTTACCTGCCACAACGCAGACTGAAATGTGTGGCTCCAAGGATTCAGAATAAGCACACTCCAGTGGTGCAACAGTGCAAGTTCTGTTGCTACTGCTGGTGTGTTTGTTTGACTTCTGCTTTGATGACAAGTGACAGCTGCTGCGAAATGCCTCACAGGATGTTTGCCTCTCTTGGGCAACAAATTGAAAAACATAAAAAATATAAAATTTTGGAAGTGAGCTAGGGAAAACAGAACTGCTCTATGTTATGCTACTTGAAAAGCATTGTTTAAACTTCAGATAACTCCAACAAAATGACAATATAGTCACAATCTTTTGCCAGAACTTTTTAAATCCTGGGAGAAGTTTCACAACTACAAACTGCAATGATATTGCTATTAAGGAAGTATCTGTTTCTCACTGTGTAAGTGTTTGTGTGTAGGCATGCAATTGTAAATGGGACAACAGCAGCCTTTGGAATGTCAGAACCTTCATGAGGTGAGGTGGTTTGAGACAAATACTTATTTCTATAGCTATCTTCTATAGTCAGAGCCTGGTTTAGATTAAAAAAAAAAAAGAGAATGATTTATTTTTTCTTGGTTTCTATTCCATTGCAGCAGAAATGTCATAGGTCAGAATGATACATCAGTACCTTGATCTGAAATAGAACCAAGCTAGGCTTTAGCTTTAAAGTGAAACCAGGATAAAGATTTGACGGTTCTTACATATTAGATTCTTCTCTCAGGAGATCCTAGCACAAAACATTTCAGATTTCATCTTAAAAGAAGTATTGGATAGAAATCTTACAAAAAACCCCAGCCAGAAATAAGTCACTGCAGGTTCTTTTTTAGAAGCAATCTGAACTGAAAGCAGTAAGAATTCAGTGTACGGGAATCAGAAGCCTCTGTGGAAACACAACATTGTATGGATTCATGGCCCAGTTCTAACTTACCGGAAATTGTATGTTATTTAATGGCATTAATGTTTACATCTGTTTGCATTACAAAAGAGAAAAACAGTTAAAAATATGTAGCTTTAATGCAAAACTACAAGAGTGTACAAAATTTTAGAAACCTACATGATAGCTGATTGAATAGTACATTTTCTGCCCCTTGGAAACTATGTCAGGAAAGTCCTGACAGCACTGGACAGAAATTTTAAATATAAATATGTAAGATGATCCATGTAAAACAAATTTTAAAACAGTGTTTCATAATTTTTATCAAGATTGTCAACAATTACGAATGAGAATCTGATTTGAATTCAAAAGTCTTTATCTTGAATTATAGATTATATAAAACAAAATTAAAACTCACTAAATTACATAGTTTTCTGTCAATGGTGCATGAAGTAAGGCTGAAAGGGACTAAGAAAATGTAGTCAATGCACTTTGTAGCAGTCATTTTTGGGTTTAAGTCCTTCTAAGAGCTTTCCTTTATGAAATGGAAGAGAAGTCACTTCAGTTTGAGCCTGAAAGGGCTCAAAACTATGCACAATATATTTGAGATAGTTTCTTCTTTAGAAATACCAAATAAGATGCTGCCTCTAACAGCGAACAAGAAAAGAATCTCTCACCCTTATAACCAGCTGCATTGGTTTTCCAGTCATTTGCATTCAGATGTCCTGCACGTGAAGTCCTTACAATTATATGCTGTATGTCTCTCCAGGTCAGAAACGGACTATGAAAAAGGGGAAAGACAGTCATAGATCAGACATATTTTACCAGAATGTATGGATACAAGCATCATGTAAGTTAGTGTCCAAACCAAAGCAATGCTGGTGACTATTCTCTGCTTTCCTTTGCTCATTTCAAAAGAACATATTCTATCCTAGTTTTACAGAATTACCACATCAATAATTTATACAGTGGGGAGGCTTGTATTAAGCAGACTAACAATATATGGTAATATTATATTACATAAAACTTCAGGCAAGATGGAGTACATTTCAAGAGAGACAATACATATAACAAGCAACGCTATACGTCATCTACCTTGACCAGTGCAAAGGAAAAAAGCAGCAGAATGTTGGCTTGCTGAAAAGCTCTGCTAGATATTACTAACTGCATGCTCAGTGTGGCATTTCCTTTGGAGCTGGGGCACCTGTGGTTATTAATTTGTCCATTACCCCAGTTCTGGAATTCACTGAGGTTCCGTGTGTATTTTTCAAGACCAAGCCGCCAGCAATGAACCATTACAGACCAAGCGCCTGATTGCACAAATGTATATTCTTAATAACCTGTCCACTGAGAAGGTGAAAGAAAATCCTGCCTGTATTCTCACTATGATATTAATACCCACTTATCTTGCAGGACTAGATAAATTCTCTATAGATTATAGTTTTATTATTTCTCTTGGCCGCCCTTTACAGCTACCTGAAAGGAGGTAGTAGGGAGGCTGGTGCTGGCTTCTTCTCCCAAATAACTGATGACAAGGCAAGAGAAAGTGGCCATAAGTTGCACTGGGGAAAGTTCAGATTAGAAAATTGGAAAAACTTCTCTCGTGAGAGAGTAGTTTAAACATTGGGCCTGGCTGCCCAGGGAAGTGGTGGAGTCATAGTCTCTGGAGGTGTTCAAAAGGTGGGTAGATGTGGCACTTTGGTAGAATCATGGAATCGTAGAATCATAGAATCATTATGGATTGGAAGGGACCTCAAAAGATCATCTAGTCCAATCCCCCTGACACAGCAGGACCACCTAGACCAAGTCATACAGTCAGTCAGGGTTAGAAGGGACCACAGGATCATCCAGTTCCAACTCCCCTACCATGGGCAGGGACACCTCACCCTAGGTCAGGCTGGCCAGAGCCTTATCCAGCCCGGCCTTAAATGGCCTTAAATGGTAATGGCCTAGCAGTTAAGAACATGTTGAGTTGAAGGTTGGACTTGATGATCTTAGAGGACTTTTCCAACAATACCGATTCTGTGATTCTACAATCAACACAGAAAGCTGTATTTCTGCTTGTTGACAGAGGAATAGGAGATAGAGAAATCTGAAGAAGGAAGACAACTTTAAGTGAATCTCTTAATAATTGTAGCCAGGATTGTTTTGTCATTTCCTTCAAGCCACTCAGTTTCTGCTTTTGGCTACTAGACACAAGTGCATTTCCATGCTTAAAGTACTCTGTTATATCTAAGAACTGATGCCATCTGTCCTAGGCACTTATTAAAACATTAATATGTCCATAGATGGGTTGTTTTTTTTCTTAAAGTGGAATTTCTTGCTTTAGACAGTTGGACTTGAATGGCTGTAACTGTTTATCCAGCTGAGCTGGTAAAAATGTCTGAAAAACAAACAAAAAAAAAATCATGGAATGTAAGCAGCATTAAGAATTTGTAAGATAGGGTGTGCTCAGTCACATAACATACTTCAAGGAAAAAATCAATATGATTTTATACCAGCTGAGGATCACATTGGGAGTCTGTGTAAATAAAATCTTGGGAAAACATGTTTCAAGCCCTCAGGAAGACCTCCAGGAGAGCTGCATTCTTCATAATCTGGAATCTAAACAATGTTATTATATAAAGCACGCTGTCCATGCTACTGGTGAAAAATAAGGTACTAAAATACTCCTCTCAACTTCTAAAGGAAAGATTCAAGATAGTGCACAACTGAATATTTAAAGAGAAATGGTTAGGTCAATGGTAGGCCTAACTATGTATAGATAAAGGATCTAAAGATATAGTAGTCTCCACTTGATGGTACTAACCTCTCATTCAGACAGCAAATGAGACTATGTCTCAGAATAATAGTGTGCTTCTAAAACAAAATGTCATGGCATATCTTGAAAACTGAGGCATGCACTAATGTATCTACCACCCTTTACCTAAAAATTAAAAAATGAAATAATTTATGGGCCAGAAAACCTCAGTCAAAGACTGATTTACAGGACAGATGGCATATAGTTAAATCAGTCTGCTTGCTTACTGTATAAATATTTATGCTTTTGTCTCCAGAAATGGCAGTGTGGGAGCATTTAAGAGACTTAACAGCATAGGACTGATATTAATAGGAACTATATTCAAATACAGTAGGAGCCTACAAGTAGATAGTAGAAACTTTGTTGCACTAAAACTGGAGCTATTGTCAGGTTGAAAGTTTCTCTCTACAGTAGACGCATCATTTGAAAGACAATAGGTATGCAATTGTTTCCCCTTTTTTTTTCATAAACTTTAACACCCCCTCCTCCCTGCCCTGACAAAAACCTTAATAAAAAAAAACCCCAGACTGGAAAGATGTCAAAATAGCAGTTCATTTGGCGAAAGAAGAGAGATTTTTTTTTTTAAAATTAGTTTGTCTAGCAGACAATTTTAAAGCATCTGGAAAAGTAACAGAATTGGTCAAATATTTGTTGAACATGTCAAAATTGGATCCTAAGTGAGTAAACAGTTGTTTGCTAGCTATCTGGGGCCCAGATCCAGACAAGATGTCACTGACGTTAATTGATTTACCACTTGATTAATCTCAGAAGAATTAATGGCTAAACATCTTGAAATGAACAAATACATTAACAAGAACAGTACTAAGTCTGTTTGATAATGGGTTGATTTCAAGAAATACGGTACTTTCTTCCAGAAATTTTTTAAAAATGTCTCATCTGAAATTGCCTTGGGATTACGCATACCAGACAATACTCAAATTCAAACCAGAATAAGCAGAAGTGAGAACAACTACATACAAAACTGCTTGTACAGCAGCCAGTAATAATGAATGTTATGTCCTTAGCCAGCAGATATATTATGTAGTCTTTCAGTCTTCTCAAAATGCTTAAGAAAAAAGGTACATGAGAGAAAATTAAACAGGTGAAATATATTAAATTATGTTACTGTAATAGTGATTTGAGATTTAACTGTATCTTTAAGCAGACTGCTTAGAAATAAAAAGAAATCGTTTTTGTACAGATTTCTTCATTCCACAGCAGTGTCCCCAGTGTCAATTGGGACAGTCCTGGGAATAGTAAAGAATTTAGGCTATCCTTTTGCACAGTGATACTGTACAAAAAAAAAAGTTCAGAAAAAATAATTTATGCAACAAATTAAGCAGAAATGTCACTCAATGCAATAATCAAATAGCTTGAAACTTTGAGTGTTTTTTTTTTTTTGCCGGGACTTTTTAAAGCAAAATGATATGCTTAGCAGCATGAATAAGGATTGTTATATTATTGTCATAATGAGAATTTGAGTATCACAAAGGTGGCCTACCTGAAAAAAAATGTATTTATTGCCAAAATAACAAAGTCTGATTAGAATTGCCAGAAGAATACAATAAACATTTTTCCAAATAATCATGGAAAAAAAACCCCAGCATCATAAGGTGAATAAAACAGATGATCACCATTCAATTCGGAAGCATCATCAAATAAACTTTTGGAAATCTTGGCTATGCGGAACAGACATGGATAATTATTGCTACAGAAAAGAGTCTTTGTGCCTTAGACATTTTGTTGAGCAGCAGGAGATCACTAATTTCTGCATAATGCCACCATTAAGGGCTTTATGACAAATTTATAAACGAAACATAAAAAATGGTTGCCTGGTTTATTCTCATATTTGCATCACTTACATATCAACTGAAATGTCTTATGAGATCTAAAACTCTGCTATCTGTCCTAGTGACTCCAATATGTAAGATCCATTACAAGAATATTAGCTGAAGTGTCTTGATATCTGTCAAGTTTCACCACGGAAAAACTGTCAATTTCAACAGTCATTAAGTAACTTCAGTACCTCATTCATATTTTAAACATACTGATCATAAATATCTCAAGCTCTCAATTTCTACAATACCCAAATTTTCCATTGAAACGTATAGCTCACTGAACATTCTTTCAGTAACAGCATTCACCTGTATGAGATTATCATTTTATGTCTGGCTCTAGTTTATGTAATTCAGTTTATATTCATGCAGCATCTCCACAGTCTCTTCAAGAAACAGTATTTCAAAGCCTTTGCATTAGCTGCAACCATATAAAGATGTTTAAAAAAATACTATTAAATTATTATTTTAGTATGATCTTTTAGGACAGAATACAGATAAATTCTGATATGACATGACAGATATATTCTTTTAGGGGAACAGCATGAAAAGCAGCCATACATAGACACACAGCATGGTGTTCTGGTGTACCTGTGTCAGATCTACAGCGCACAAAGTGGTGGCAGATTTTAAAGCCTACAGAGGGTACTCTGTTTTTCATAGAGATAGAAGACATTAAATTAAATTAAATGCCAAAAAAACCCAGGTGGCTCAGTTGCAGGTTGATAATGATGGCTTCCTGGGAAGTCCTTGAGAGGGAGGGACCCGAATTATATCCCTTTTTATGCATTCTCCAGAGTGGGAACGAAAAGACAATGTCCACAGTCTGCTGAAGGACAACAGCTTGGAAGCAACAGCAATTAAAACCTTACGTCAGTTGCCAGTTTTACAACCAGCTGTGACTGTACACGTGGGGAAGCTTTACATTATCTTAAGTTAACTCAGGTAGTTACAATTAGCATAGTACCCAGGCTATTGATTTGTTTTATCTGCCAAATCTAATGATATTGATCACCTAGAATATGGTTGAAGCATAGCACGACTGTGCAAGAGGTCTCAAAAGAAAGACTGCAGAGAGGCTGTAATGCAGTGAACCTGCTCCTCTATGACCTTCTTCATTTTTCTCTTGCTGTCAGAACATAGGGAAAAGCATATGGGCTCCTTGTTCTCAAAGGAAACAGCCAACAGCACACCAAGAGCAACTTCTGACATAATCCTAGGCAGGCTTTGAAAGCTGAGGCTGCAGAACACTTGGGAGAACCAAGAAATTACAGGGGACAGAGCTGTCAAACTTACAACTCTGGACTGAACACATGGCAACTGAGGTGTTTTTATCTTAAAGCTTACTGAATACATTGCCCTGGCACCAGAAAAAGAGAAAAAGTAAAACATTATCACAGTCAAACGACATTTTTTTTTAAAAAAAAAACAAAACCAACTAGATTCAGTTTAAGAAATGTCTGGATGGAGTTTTCTTAAAACCTTTTAAAATCAAGTTACATGGAAAATTTCATAGTGAACAATTACTCTTTGGCAAAGTTTCATGTATCTGAAAACCACCAAAAGGGTTATTGAACATTGGAACAAGCTGCCTAGGAAAGTGGTTGAGTCACCATTCCTGGAGGTATTTAAAAGGATATGATTTACTTGTTAGCTGGCACTGCTGGGTTAACAGTTGGATTTGATGATCTTAAAGGTCTTTTCCAAACAAAACAATTCTATGACGCTAATGACTAAGAAGTACAATACATAAGAAAATGTTTACTCATAGAGCCTGAACAGGACAGCAGATATATTTGGAACCATCAGATATAACAATAAAGTATCTGAACACCATAAAAAATCCATAGAATACAAAGATTTAGAGATGTATTTCTTTGTGTTACAGTTGTATATCTACATCTCTGGTACAACACCCTCACGGATTCCAAACAAGCAGCCTGAAAATCAGACACACTCCTTTGGTTCCTGAAGAAAAAAAAATGCGACTTGGTACCCAAATACTGGATCAAAATTAAAAAAGGATGTGTTCCACATTATTATTACTGGAGATATTCAAGACCCGACTGGATAGGTTCCTGGTTTAGGTGATCCTGCTGTTGCAGGCGGATTGGACTAGATGATCTTTCGAGGTCCCTTCCAATCCGTAATGATTCTATGATTCTATGATTCTATGATTTGAAATTGGGATAGTAAGCAGACTACCACCTCAAACCACTTGTTGCCAGGATTTCAGGGGCAGATCCTAGTTGGGAAAAACAACTAAGGGGAAGGTTCAAATCAGTAGGTAGGTAACTGGTCCTCCACCAGCTATTTGCCAATCCTACCACAGTCTTATCAAAGAAAGAAAGAGGCTGGTTGGAGCTGAAGTCTGCCTTGCACATTCTCCATTGTTTTAACATGCCTTTGCATGTGAGCTGAACCAAACTCCTGGCTGTTCCAACATCCAGGCCAGACTAGTGCTCTGTTCACCTCCTGAAGTCTCGCAGGAACAGAACTTGGCTAGTGGATAAGACCAACATCAAATCTCTTCTGCAGTGTAACTTCTTGTGTTTTCCAGTACAAAGTAGAATGAAATTGTACATTATTCAAGACATATTCAAGAAGTGTTCAGGACTAAGTGTTCTAATTTTCAAGCAGCTTGTTGTATGAAGAGCATAACTAACCTTGCAAAAACCCCTTTCCATCTAGATTTTTAAAAAAAAATTGTATAAATGTTAGTGCTTTTAGCACAGGCATTGAGATAGAATCGAAGGAAGAATCTATGTAAACTCTGTTGAAAAGAAAGTAGTTTCTCTAAGCCCTTATGATAAACCACAATGGCACATATACTTTGCATGCCATATATGTTTAAAGTAATAGAGAAAATACTTCAGGTGTCTTCAAAGCTTCTTTTCATATACTTTTAGTGCCCAGATGAAACAGTGAAGGGTAACAGCAGTAGGCAGCTCTCCTCTCAGGGGCACTGAGGGTCCTGTTTGCAGACATGACCCAAGCACTAGAGAGTTCTGCAGTTTACCAGGGGCTTGAATTAAGGACATCACTCAAAGATTGCCACAACTTGTGTATTCTTCTCATTACTATCCTTGTTTGATATTTCATGTGGGCAGCAATGTTACAGAAAGGGGTAACATGAAAATTATAAGGAAGGATTACAGAGCTCTGGGAGCAGCAGTGAAGGACTCAGGAGCCCAGGTCAAAAGAAAAGAGCAGGAAAGGGCAGACAGAATTTTTAAAGCCAACAAATGGTCAAAGGAGTGATGCTATAATCAAGGTTTTGGTTACCTTGACCATAAAGTTCTTTTTGATAAACTTTTTGTCTGCTGAAGGCTGATTGGGGTCCACCTGTCAGAGGAGAGGGAAACATGCTTTGGCCAGAGGCTGGCCAACTTAGTGAGGAGGCTTTAAACTAGAAAGGATGGGAGAGGGGATCCTCAGTTCACCCCACACCCATCACATTGAGGCCAGAATCTGAGTCTGGAAAAGAATCACAGACCAACAGGAAACCATGTGCTTGGGTAGTTATTACAAGCCCTGCTGGTAAGACTGCTTTGAAAGGCACACATCTCAAATGCCTCCATGTCAATGCATGAAGCATGGGAAAGAAACAAGATGAGTTACACGTCTGCCTGCCTTCAGGGCTATGATATTATTGGTATCAATGAGATGTGGTAGGATGGCTCCCATGGCAGGAGTTGGAGATGGCTGGGTACAAACTATTTAGGATGGACAAGAAGGGCAAAAGAGGAGGGTGTGTTGCTCTCCACATCAGTGACCAGCTGAAGTCTGTGGAGCTTCACCTGGAGATGGATAAGGAACTGACAGAGAACCTAAGGGTCAGTATTAAGGGAAAGTTAGGGACAAGTGGTATCATAGTGGAGGTCTGCTACAGGCCACTCAGCAAGGATGACCAAGTGGATGAGGCCCCCTTTAAACAGATAAAGTTGCTTCACACTTGCAAACTATGGTCCTCATGGGGGACTTCATCACCCTGTTATCTGCTGGAGAGATAACACAGCAAAGCACCAGCATTCCAGAAGGTTCCTGGAGTGTATTGATGACAGCTTTCTCCTCCAAATGGTACATGAACCAACCAGAAAGAGATCTTTGCTAGACCTTGTACTCACCAACAGAGATGGGCTGGTGAGTGATGTAAAACATAATGGGAGACTAGGCTGCAGTGACCATGGTAATGTAGAATTCAAAACAGTAAGAAAAGTGTGAAGTAAGCTCATGGCACTTGGTTTTAAAAGGGCAGACTTTAGTCTCTTCAAAGATCTGCTTAGTAGGATAGAATGGGAGAAAGCCATGGGTAGGAAGGGAGTCTAGGAAAGTGGTTCCCTTTTCAAGGATCACCTCCTGCAAGCCAAGGACCAATGTGTCCCAATGAAGAGGAAGGCAGGCAGGAGTGCCAGGAAGCCTGCATGTATGAGGAAGGAACTCCTGGACACTCTTAGGGGTAAAAATAAGCCTTACAGAGAATGGAAGCAAGAATGGATGACCTGAGAGAAGTATAGAAAAGTAGTCAGAGAAGCAAGGTATCAGGTTATAACAGCAAAAGCACAGAGAGAATTTGATCTCTCAAGAGGGGTTAAGGACAACAAGAAAAATTTCCATAGGTATGTCAATGATAAGAGGAAGATTAGGGAAGATATAGGCCCACTCCAGAAGGAATCAGGAAAGCTGATCACCCAAGATGTAGAGAAGGCCAAGGTACTCAGTAACTACTTTGCCTTTGCCTTCACTGGCAAGGACTCTGGCTACATCCTCCATGTTACAGAGGCCAAAGGCAGGGATTGCGAAAGGGAAGATCCCCCCACTGTAGGTGAAGAGCAGGTTCAAGACCACCTAAAGAACCTGAACCAGTCCATGGGACCAGATAGGATTCACCCAGAGCTCCTGAAAGAGTTGGCAGATGAAGCTGCAAAGCCACTGTCCATCATATTTGAAAAGTCCTGGCAGTCTGAAGTTCCCACTGACTTCTGGAAAAGGGGGAACATAACACCTATTTTCAAAAATGGGAAAAAAGAAGGCCCAAGGCCAGGCACTCTCACTTCTGTGCTTGGCAAGATCATGAAGCAGATCTTCCTGAAGGCTCTGCTAGGGCACACAGGTAATAAAGAGGTGACTGCTGACAGCAAACATGGCTTCACCAAGGACAAATCTTGTCTGACCAACTTTGCGGCCTTTTACCATGTGGTCACAGCCTCGGTTGTCAAAGACAGAGCAGCAGACATCATCTACCTGGACCTGTGCAAAGCATTAGACACTGTCCCACACGACATTCTGATCTCTAAACTGAAACATCTTGAATTCAATGGATGGAGCACTTGGCTGTATGGTCGCACCCAAGGAGTTATGATCAATGGCTCAGTGTCCAAATGGAGAGGTGTGACAAGTGGTGTTCCTCAAGGGGTGATACTTGGACCTGTCCTATTCAACATCTTTGTTGGTAACATGGACAGTGGAATTGAATGCACCCTCAGTATGTTTACTGGCAACACCAAACTGTGTGGTGAAGTCAACAGACTGGAGGGTAGGGAGGGCATCCAGAGCTTGAGAAGTGGGCTCGTGCAAACTGCATGAAGTTCAACAGGGGCAAGTGCAAGGTTCTGCACCTGGGTTGAGGCAATCCCATGCCCAAATACAGATTGGGAGGAGAAAGGATTGAGAACTGCCTTGAGGAGAAGGGCTTGGGGGTGGTGGTGGACCAGAAGTTTAACAGGAGTCGTCAGCGTGAGTCTGGAGACCAGAAAGCCAACCGTGTCCTGGGCTGCATCAAAAGAATTGACAGTTGGTCGAGGGAGATGATTCTAGACTATTATTCTGCAATTGTGAGACCCCACTATCTAGTTCTGTAGTCCCCAATATAAGAAGGACATAGACTTCCTGGAATGTGTCCAGCGGAGACCAAGTGAAATGATCAGATGGCAGAAGCACCTTCCCTATGAGGACAGGCTGAGTGAGTTGAAGTTGCTCAGCCTGGAAAAGAGAAGGTTCCATCTGAGGTGACTTTTTACACTAGTGTGCAGCAAGAAGACAATGGCAAATGGTTGCAGACTTGAAGAAGGGAGATTTAAGTTAGACATTAGGAAAAAAATATTTTCTGTGATGGTGGTGTGATGCTGGAACAGATTACCCAGGAAAGCTGTAGTTGCCTCATCCCTAAAGTGTTCAAGGCCAGTTTGGATGGGGCCCTGAGTAACCTGATCTAGTGAAGGTATCCTTGCCTATGCAGGTGCATTGGAACTAGATGACCTTTAAAGTTCCTTCCAATCCTGGCCATTCTATGATTCTGTAATTCCTAGCATTTATTTAGCATCACTTAAATTGCCAGGTATCACAGGTGAAAAACACAAGCTGAAATTTTCACATAAAATAGATAAGAATTACCATGCAGCACCACTTAAAGTTAATAGATTTCACATAAACAAGTCTTCAACATTTAAATGATTATATGATCTCCTTGTAATATTAAAAGCCTTACTTCATAATCTGTAGCTTCACATCACCTAAGGTTTCTCCAAAACGATTAATTTATGGTAAAATAAAGCAATGGAAATGTGGAAATACCTTTCTAGCCAGTTTCTCAGATTTTTTTTTTTTCTTTCAAATTGTTTTAAGTACACATAGAGTAAAGCTAGTGAACGGAATACAAGTAAGTAAACCCATATTTATGATGTTACAATTCCTTTGTATCTATTCAAATACACAGGCTAAGACCAAAACATTTTCACCCTGAATCTCATGTTAGCGCCACGGAACCAAGTAACACAAATACAAAAACTGACTAGGATATTTAGTCACTGCCCCATTCTGCTCCACCACTGTATGTGAAGCTTTAATACAGTCTTCTCTTTGTTCCTCTCATAGCAACTATTAACTTGGAAAAACCCCCAAACTACTGCATAGGCACTAACATGGATTTCCTGTTGGCAGTCACCAAAGTTCACATAGAAAACTGTTGCTCCTCTGTGTTTTAATACGCCACAATCAGAAAAAGCTTGGCTGTAGGCAGGGCACGCTATAACTCTTTGAAGCAATAATTTGTTAGAAAATACATACAAAAGATCATATAAAATGCAAACAATAGATTACAAGCAATCGTTCATTAGTAAGAAATAATTAGTAAGAAATAATTAGAAAAATTTTAAGCAGAATGAATTTTATGCACGTACAATTTTACCTCCATGTGCACGTTGCTTAGAATAAATTACACATTTTAAAACTGAGACTAAGAAGAGGTTAGACATTTTTTAAAAAACAATACTATTCAATTAACTTATAAAAAACCCCTTTGTTTCTAAAATCTTCATTAAGATAATCTACTTACTATCATACAAGTGCTTCACTAAAGATTGTACTGACTATCATGACAAAAACTCAATAGTAAGAAAGTATAATACGTTGAACACAGGCCAACAGTTTCTTCAAAAATGCAACATTAAAGATGGAAAAACAATTCCGTTGCTACAAATTAAAAAGAATTACAGTTTGAAATGACTATTGTGTGCAAATTTACTTGAAAGAACTGGCTGCCCCCAGAGGCAACTGGTTTTCTTCAGAATCAATCTCCTAGCACTTAAAAACCCAGCTCCCTCAGCCTTTCCTCATAAGGAAGTGTTCCACTCCCTTCACCATCTTTGCAGCTCTGTGCTGCACTCTCTCCAGCAGCTCTGTCCTTCTTGAAATGAGGGGCCTCAAACTGGACACAATAGTCCAGGTGTGGTCCCACCAGGGCAGAGTAGAGGGGGAGGAGAACCTTTCTTGATCTACTAACCACCTCTTCTGATCCACCCCAGGATGGCATTCTTGGCCACATAGGCACATTGGTGGCTCATGATCATCCTGCTCTCCACCAGGACCACCAGCTATCTTTCTCCTACACTGCTCTCCAACAGGTCAGTCCCCAACCTATACTGGTACCTGGGGTTGTTTTTGCCCAGATGCAAGACTCTGCACTTGCCCTTGTTATATTTTATTAAATTTCTTCCTGCCCAGCTCTCCAGCCCACTGAATGGCAACACAACCTGCTGGAGTCTTGGCCACTCCTGCCAGCTTTGTGTCATCAACAAACTTGCTGACAGAGCACTCTAATCCCTCATCCAAGTCATTAATGAATAGATTCAATAGTACTGGTCCCAGTACTGATCCTTGGGGGACTCCACTAAATACAGGCCTTCAACTAGACTCTGTCCCACTGTAGCCAGTTCCCAATCCCCCTCACTACCCAAACATCTGGACCACACTGCCTCAGTTTGGCCACAAGGATGCTGTGGGAGACCATGCCAAATGCTTTCCTGAACTCAAGATAGACCACCTCCACTGCTTTGCCATCAGTCATGCCCTCATAAAAGCTCATTATGCCCTCATAAAAGGCTGTCAGGTTGGTCAAACATCACTTCCCTTTGGTGAAGCCATGTTGTATGTCCCTAATGACCGTCTTGTCCTTGATGTGCATAGAGACAGCATCAAGGATAAATTGTTCCTTTCCTGGGGTGGAGGTGAGGTTGACTGGTCTATAGTTACTTGGAAACTCCTTATTACCCTTTTTGAAGATTGGAGTCACATTTCCTATCCTCCCCTGATCATGACTTAGCAAAGATAATGGAGACGGACCTAGTAATGACTTCCGCTGTCTCCATTAGCACTTGTGGGTGCATCCCATCAGAGTCCATGGATTTATGTGCATCCAGTTTGCTCAATTTATCCCTAACCCAGTCCTCATCAACCAGGGCAAACTCTGCTCTCGTCTCAACTTCCTGTAGGGCCTCATCAGTCTGGGGCTTGATATCAGGACAGCCCCCATAGAGACAGAGGCAAAGAAGGTGTTGAGTACCTCTGCTTTCTCTGTATCCTTCGTCTTCAGGGCATATGCCTCATTCAGCAGGGGGCCTACATTACCTGTAGTTTTATTTTTCCTAAAATTTATTATCATTTGCTGTCAACTAAGTTTGGCTGAACAGGGACTTAAAAGTAAAATGAAATTGTCCATTTAGCTTCTGCGGTGATAATACAGACATTTGAAAGCCAGGAATCACTCAGATCTCATACTGTGTTTCAGTGCCACACAACAATTTTTTTTTAAACAGTTTAAAGCTAAAACCAATTCTCTTTTATGCAGTCAGATACTTCCTACATCACCTGTAGTATAGTAGGGGCAGCCTGTTATTCATGGAGTCATAATTCATAAACATGAAATTAATTATTCACAAATTTGCTTTGGTATTCTTTGTACTTCAATTATTGCACCATCTAATATGGAAGTCTGTGTCTTATTTATATAGTAACAAAACGTCAGTTTTTGTAACATTTTTAGATATTACTTTTCAGTAAAAATGTTTTTTCATTAAATACAGTTCTATGAGAGCAAGACACCTTTATGGGAACAAAGTGCTTTCACATTTAACAGTTCTGACATTATTTCCTGTTGAGGATGTTTTTCATTTTGTCACTGTGTTAGCAGCAAATTGTATTTTATGACCACCTCTGTGTAGGTGTATGTACAACATACATGTTTAACATCTTCACAATATAACAAAACTGTAATATGTAATGTAGACTGCATATACGTGTGTGAGTGTAAATTGCATATGCAGATTTAAAAACATTCTTCAGCTCACTTCTGAAGTGTGTTTCTGACTTAGAGTTTACCCTGTGTCTATTTAGCCTAGTAAATTTACCTATGGCTTAAAAGTGTCCTTTTACAAAGATGAAAGGCATATGGTTTTTTCCTATGTTTTGAAAAGTCAGCCCTAAATAGTGATATTGTTAAATGCAAGGGTTTATTCTAGGAAAATGGAAGCGGTGACAAGAAAGTTTGTGCATAGGTATGATATAGTCTTTTTGTCTTGAATTACGCTATAGGGTGGGGAAAAGAGCTGCTAAAAAGATAATTTCAAGTCACATTTTCAGGGAAAATTATGGAGGCTTTTCACTCCCCCCAGTCTTATTTTGACCCTCTAAGAACTTGAACACATCCAGAATGATTTTGTGATTTTGAACTTAGCTACTTCACAAGTTGTTAGTTTATAGGTGTCTACGCTGCCATCCACT